>CM036767.1:12526426-12733926 GCA_020796225.1 Arion vulgaris
TAACCACTCGGCGTGTTATCTTTTGATTTGCTGAAAACCGGGACTTTCGTTCCCCTTTTTCCCATACGCATGTACAACGTTTCCCTCTTGACCCAATCACATCCCTTTACGATGGTTCATTATTACAAACTACATATTTTGGTTTTCTGTGTCTAGTGCAGCATGTCCCAAGTAGGGGCACCCCTCCCTCAGTGGGGGCTGAACGTTCTAGTTGGGCGATTGTGGGGTTTTGAAGAATTTGGGGTTAGTTCAGGCATTAGGGGTTTGGTGGCTCCTTAAAGAAATTAATCATAAATATTTTAAAATAAATTATTTTCATCATTTTGCGATTGAATAATCATTTAAAATTTGAATTCTACAATTTTACTTCATCTTTTCATCTGCCGATCCATATTTTTATCAATTTTCTATTTCTTTATATAATCATTTAAAAATTGACCATGCAGAAAAAAAAATATCAATTTGCTATTCAAGGGGAAAATAACATGTATTTAAAGGAGGGAACGTTTTTTCAAACTGGTATAATGAGGGGGGGCGTTACAAAATTTATGTTGTGCAAAATGGGGGGGGGCCAAAAAAATTAAGTCTGGGTTTATCATGGGTTTTTTTGCATTTGCCCCATTCGCATGACTGAATTTTTGAGGAAAAATTTCAAATGGAACATTGTAAATATTTGTGATACACAGTTAAAGGAAAAATTTCCCTCAAGTTGGTTTTGGGAAATTCTATAAAAATTTTTTGGACCGGATAAAAATTTTTACAAAAATTCTTTGATGGTTTCGTGTTTGAAACCTGGTTGAACGTTTTTTGTCCATGAACCACATCAAATCCAAGTAAGGGAAAAAAACTGATGTTCATTTGGAAAAAATGTTGGTGTGTTTAGCGCATCAATCGAGATCAATTTTGTGCACTTAGTTCTGCAAAACAAGTCAGATCTCTCACTTTTAAAGATTTTAATTTTCTAATTTAAAATTTTGATTCTCAGAAATTTTTTTTTTCTTAAAATAAATATCCCATTTCTTGATTTTTTTTTTTTACATTAAACCAGGAAGCGTTTGCCCGATCTCACCTCTGGGAAGCGAATGTGGGGAAGCTGTAAAAGCCCCTTTAATTTAATTGTTTTAAAAAAAATCTTTTTCAACGGAAATTTATTTCAAAATTTGGCCTCTGCTGAAAAAGGGTTTGGCCCCACCGTTTAAATGAAAAAGTTTCATTTCTCCCAAAAAAACAAATAGAAAAGAATCAAGAAATAATTGAACTTTCTGGCACCGGGGATAATGTCAATATACTTTTAAAATGAAATTTGGGAATATATTTTTGTTTTTTAATGAATTTTTGCCTGGAATGCGACTTTCCAGCCCTTTTTATCGATTTTTAATTGCTACGGAATATTTTTATTTTTAATTTGACAAAATTATGTCCATCTTCGATAGGGCTAAGGG
This sequence comes from Arion vulgaris, assembly GCA_020796225.1. Taxonomy (NCBI): domain Eukaryota; kingdom Metazoa; phylum Mollusca; class Gastropoda; order Stylommatophora; family Arionidae; genus Arion; species Arion vulgaris. The sequence continues at coordinate 12,527,869 of CM036767.1, forward strand.
GTTCTTATAAACATACGGATCGCTCCACGAAGAATGAACAGAGTGCTTTATGGCTAAGTGCTTTCCGTACTCATTTTAAAGAACTATTATCTTTTGCCTCGCCTGTTTTGCTGGAGCTCTCAAGGGCAAAAATATTAACACTGGATCTAAAACATTGTCAATGCAAACAAAGGTAGGACCTAGGGGAAGCTACCTGGTAAATAAAAACGTCGCGAAATGGTTACTTTCCTTCGGGAGACACAAACTGGCATCAAGTACAATCGCTCTCGGGGGTGAGATCACATACAGATTACAAAGTGGTTTAACAAGTTTAGGAGCGTTCGAAGAAGAAGAAGATCTTTATTCTTCCCTTTATAAATTCTTTTTTAGTAAAAAACATTTTGTTTGTATTTTTAAACACAACATCTACACTATTTTTTTTATACCTTGTTTTTTGTGCTGTGCTGATCCCCTTTTTTTTTTCTTTTTATTCCCGACGCGGGGGGTTTCTCCCAGGAAAAGGGCAAAGGTAACCGTGCGGCATAGTCTCAAACAGGTTATCTTGTGCCCAAAATTGTTATATAAACCGCCGTTCCCTTTTATTTGCAGACTTAAGTTTTTTGGGAGGACAGCTCATCTGGGTCCGGGTTTTTGCTGCTTCGTGATCGTTTGACGAACATTATTTCTCTCTACGAAATTGCGCAGAAAATGAAGTAAAACAACAACCTGAAGGGGGCCCCGTTCGAAGTAAATAGATGAAGGGTTTTGATCTTCTCGTCCTCGTCTTAGGGCCAGAAGGGCAAACCCAAAAAAATTAATAGTTATTATTTTATAAATTAAAATATACAAACCAAAAACCGTTTATCTGGACAAAAATGTTTGCCCCCAAAAAAAAATGATTACAACCCCACTGTCTTCAATAATAACTCGTCTTGAATTCTCAATTTTAGAACATCTTTAAAAAAAAAATTTATTTTAGTTGACAAATGTTGGGTTAATTTTACTCGTGTTTCAGAATGTCGGTTTTAAATTTAATCGGTATTTTTAGGAAATTATTGACTGTTTTGTTGATATTTGTTTTTGAAGATGTAAAAAAAGTTGAAATATGAAAAGGACAACTGGGAAAAAATTTAAAAATCTAAATATGAATTTTGGGAAAACGTAAAAATTTGGTAAGTTTGTGGCAAACAAAAATTATTACTCGTAAAAATTTGGGTATGGGAAACTTAAATTTAAAAAAAAACACCAAAAGCACTTTTGTTTCGCCCCTCGTCGTCCAGAACATCGAACACTTGGTTCCCTCACAACCCGAAATCGGAGAATTGGTTTTTTCTGCCCCCGGGAATCACAATGGGGGATTGTTCAATAAAGAACACCTGGGGGCGGGGGGTGTGTTAACGGGTAAAAACACTGTAAAATGGGGAAAAGGGGTAAAAGGTTTTTCCCCTAAATTATTTAAAAATTAAAAAAAAATTCAAAAATATTTAATCTTTAAAATTACTTTGGGATGGGGTGCTACGGATTGTCCCGAGTGAGATTTGTGGGAAAAAAAAGATAACACCGGTACTGAGTGCAACGGATTGTAATCAAAAAATAATAGTTTAAAGGCCAGGGGTAATTTTCTGGTAATAAAATCTTCAAATGGGCCCTCAAATAATTTTTAAATAACTTTAAATTTAAAAAAAGGTTTTGTTGCCCGGTTTCCTCCCCCAAGGTTGATAATCAACAGGTTGTTTTACCCAAAAAATTAGGGTTATGCACTTAAAGGGAATATTTATTAAAAATTAAACCATTGACATGTATTTTTATGATAAAAGGTTTTTGGTTGTAATATATTAGGATTTGTCGAAAAAAAACATATTGTTGAGTATGGCACATATACCCTCCCTTATGGGTAAAGTGGCACGAATCCCCAAACTCTTTTTGGTTGAGATTATTAAAAATTCCTCCTTTAATTTTTCTAACGGAAATTTTGGGAAACCCTTTTTCCGTTTATTTATAGTAGTTAGAGGTTTTGGGTACACCGTAAATAAATTTGAGGTAATGCTTTTCAGATTTTTTAATAAAACGGGAAATTGATTAGGAAGTAGGTTAGGTTAACATGAAAGGGAAAAAAGAAAAAAAATAGTTTTTAACAAAATAAAAAAAAAAAGTACAGCGACGTTTCGAACAAAAGGTCTTTATCAAGCAAAGGATAGAAAAGAAACAGGGTGATACTATGTTCTTTGATATACATCAGACATCACAGACACACAGTCAGACGATAAATCCCAAAAATGAAAATTTGTGATCAAACACAAACAACGAAACAAATGGAGAAAACTAGAATTGGGAAGAGGGTTGATCCCCTCTGTCCTGTCTGTCCCGTTTGTTTGTTTGTCTAATCCGTCCGTCTGTCTGTCTGTCTGTCTTGTTTGCGTGTGTCTGTCTGTGTATGTCTGTCTGTCTGTCTGCCTGTCCTACCTGTCTGTCTGTCTGTCCTGTTTGTGTTTGTCTGTCTGTGCATGTCCTACCTGTCTGTCTGTCTGTTTATCTGTTCTGTCTGTCTGTCCGTATGTTTGTTTATGTCTGCATGTTTGCCTTTCCTGTCTGTCATGTCTGTTCTGTCTGTCCTGCATGTCTGCCTGTCCTTCCTTCCTGTATGTCTGTCCTTCCTGTCTGTATGTCTGTCTGTCCTTCCTGTCTGTATGTTTGTCCTGTCCGTCTCCATCTCGTCTGCTTGTCTAACTGTCCTGTTTGTCTGTCTGTCTGTCTGTATGTCAGCCTGTCTTTCTGTCATCTATGTCCGTCCGTCCGTCTGTATGTCTGTGTATCTATTTCTCTATCTATATAGTTGCCCATCTATATGTCTGTCTGTTTGTCTGTGGGTCTATCGATCAATCTTAATCATTTCACTCCAACACATTCACTACCCATACATTCATTACCCACACATTCACTACCCACACATTCACTAACCACACATACACTACCCACACATTCACTACCCCCACATTCCCTACCAACACATTCCCTACCCACACATTCACTACCCACACATTCACTACCCACACATTCACTACCCACACATTCACTACCCACACATACACAGAACACATATGATCTACCCACACACACACATATCCCTTCACTACCGCACACACATCCTTCACTACACCACACACATCCCTTCACTACCCACACACACAGGCCTCAATACCAACACACATCCTTCAGTACCATCCACACACACACACACACACACACTCACAGTCCACACATACACACACCACATATGAGCTACCCAAACACACACCTTCGATACCCACACATTTACCACCCACACACACACATCTTCACTACCCATACACACACATACACACACACACTAACTACCCACATTAATTAACCACACACACAAACACCTCAATACGCACATTCACTACCCACACATACACACACAGAAGCGCTACCGGCATACACACACTCCCACACACACACACACCCACTCACACCTGACTACCAACATTCACACATATATGCGCTACCCACATACACACCCTCACACACACACATCTGACTACCAACACTCACGCACATCTGACTACCAACACTCACGCACATCTGACTACCAACACTCACATTCACCACCCTCTTACTGCTCTACGGATCATATAAAACTCCCTATCAAATACAAACCGTCAACAGTAACTTGTCTCGGGGTATTTTACTCAAAAAATCTGAGCTTCCAACAAGCCATGAGCAAGAATAAAAATGAAAGTGAAACCAGGTTAAGTCTGTTCTCATCTTGCTCTCCAAATAGCTTATTCGTGCATTCAGCTTTCACGTTGAAAATAACAAAATAACAGAAAAAAGAAATTGCAAGATAGTTTTGTTGAGAATGATATGACGATATTGCATTACTATTAAGTTCCACGAGATAGTTGAGTTTGATTACGAGACGAGCTGAATTCTATCCAAGTGTCGAGCCAGTAGGAGAGATTTCTGTCGTCTGGTGTTAGCGTTTGGCGGCTTTTACAAAGATAAGATTCAACAGTTTAACCAGTGTCTTGTAATTCTTTTTTGGGGGGATGGTAAAATGTTACACCGGTAGTTAGGTGAGTGGTAGCATTTTTTAAAATATATGTGTGCGTGTGTGCGCATCTGTTATTTATTTGCTTGTGTATGTTAATATTTGTGTATGTGGGTGCATGCAGGAACGTATATGTTGTGTGGGTGCATGTATGAGAAAGTATGATGTACATACAAGTGTACGTATGTGCAACCTTTCACTTGTACTCTCTTGATCTCTCATTCTAGACAGCATATTCTTGACTACTATAGACCGACACTTTTCAGCACACACTTTGACCTCTCCTCGTTTTTAGTTTCCGATCCAGAAGCAGTTGAGCTTTCAGCTCTTCAGTTCGAGTGCCATGACCATCGTAACCTTCGGTTCGGTGCCAGACACATCATAAATCTGAGAACCGTAGCAGCAATTTAACCCGTTTGTAGTAGGATGAGCATCTTTAGCGACACCCTTTCACCTCGGTCTCCTTTATGTCCTCGATCCAGGTTGAAGCAGTGAGCTTCAGCTCTTCAGTTCGGTGCCATGACCATCGTAACCCTTCGGTTCGGTGCCACGAACACCATAAATCTGGAGAACCTGTAGCAGAAAATTTAAGCTCCTGTTTGTTATGTAGGGGATTGAAGCATCTTTAAGCAGAGGCACGCCCTTTCAACCTACGGATCTACCTTTTATGAGTTATATCAAAGCGTGTAGAAAAAGAATTAACTCCTTTCAGAAAAAACTTTAAAAAAAAAAAAAAAGAATCCTTTTATACCACGTGATTGCGCGCCTGCCCAGCGCGTCTGGCATGTCCAAACTTAACTCCTAATTCTCGAACTCGTTCCAGTGTCTGAGACTTGGCCCATATCACATAAATGAGAGCATATCGCATTGATGACATCAGCTCTGTTCATATTTCTGCCCGCTTGAGTTGGGGCATTCTTCTTCTTCTTCTTCTCTTCCACCACTTACTTCTTTATAGAAGTGTTGGGTGGTGAAACGTAGTGATCTTGTGTGTGCTTGTTCTTCTTCCACCATTTACTTCTTTATAGAAGTGTTGGGGTGAAACGTAGTGATCTTGTATGTGCTTGTTCTTCTCTTCCACCATTTACTCTTTATAGAAGTGTTGGGGGTGAAACGTAGTGATCTTGTATGTGCTTGTTCTTCTCTTCCACCACTTACTTCTTTATAGAAGTGTTGGGGGTGAAACGTAGTGATCTTGTATGTGCTTGTTCTTCTCTTCCACCATTTACTTCTTTATAGAAGTGTTGGGGTGAAACGTAGTAATCTTGTGTTTGCTTGTTTTAAGGCACTTTGTATACTGATATTCATGTTCGTAAGGCTGTTCTTGATGCAGTCACACCATCTTTTGCGTGGTCTTCCTGTTGCTTTGTACTCATTATACTTTTTCTGTGTGGCTCTCTGTGGTAGGCGATACCAGGGCATTCTGGTCAGGTGTCCAAACCATTTAATCTGTTGTTCTTTTTTGAATTGCATAACTGGTTTCACATCCAGTCTCCTTCTGATTTCTTCATTTCTAATTTTGTCTCTTATTGTCACACCTGCAGCTCTTCTAAGACACCTCATCTCTGTCGTTATAATTTTCCGCTCATTAGCTGCTGTTATTGGCCATGTTTGACACTGGTAACATAGTGTTGGCCAGAAAATCGTTCTTATGAGATTTGCTTTAGTTGTTAGCGGTATCTCTTGATGTGACAACAGTGGTGTTAACTGTCCCAGTACTTGGTTAGCTTTTGTTTGCAAGAAAGTCAGCACGCTCGTTACCCTGCACTCCAGCATGTCCAGATGTGTACAGCCAAGTCAATTTCTCACTGTACCTCATTGATAAGAGAGGCGACGAAAGACACTATTCATGAAGTGCACACAAAAGCCCGTTCTACAAACCTCTTCTTATCCTGACGCTGTGGGGAAAAACAGGTTTAGAGAATAGAGAAAGTAATTATGCACACGCGTTACCTGGTATTATATTATTGCTACAGGTGAGACATGTCCTCGCTGCGTAGACTTCATTTTTGGAGGTGTTCAAAAATGAAACGTGTGGGGGTAGGTATGTGAGGGTATTGGTGTGAGTATGTGTTTGTGCGTGTATGGGGGGCATAAATGCAATGAAAATGAGCCATTTCCAGTTTCTAAAATGTTTATTTACGAAAAATTAATTTCCTTGCACCAGATGTCCTATATGGCTACATCTCTCCCATCAGAAATATCACGTCACCTGCGGAGAGCATTGAACAAAGAACGAACTCCGTAACTCCCACAACAATATTAGTGATCTCCAGGAAAGATAATTCGTGAAGTGCATGAGGTGATACGGTTTCGAATCCACGACCATCCGAATGCAATGCAAAAGTCGTGATATGTTCACCACAAAACCTCCGACACAGGAGGAGGAGGGGAGGGGGTGTGTGCTTAATCAGAGCCAACTATAAGCTACTGGGCCTTCGGACTCAGGTAAGAATTGTGGGAAATCAGATCCCAACTACACCACGTGACCTCGCATTCCAATATTGGTGTATATAGATGAATTCATTTTAAAATCAACACAAAATGCTAACTCGAAGTTATATTATGCAACAAGTTAAGTTTAACAATAAGGAATATCAATATTATAAATATTTTTCACCAATAAATAACCATAGACTCACAGAATTGAGTAAAATTGCAAAAAGCTTGCAGTGTTATATCAAACATATGTAATTTCCATATCCCTTTTCTTATCTAGGTCAGGGAATACCCAGCCAGTTGTCTGGCCTGTGCTAGAGCCTGGCTGTGACTTAATACACATAATTCAGGGACAGTGAACCAAAGCTTACGAAATCCATATTCCATCTTCTTCGAACGCTCATTATGATCACTTGTAAACCACTCTTTGTGATGTGTATGTGATCCGAGCCTAAGAGCGATTGTACATTGTGCCAGTCATGCTCCTATAAGTATGAAAAAATATCCGAATAGTGCGATGCTTTTTATTTACTAGGGTAACTTCCCTAACCCCTAACGACATGCCTTGTATACCGCAGTTGTACTATTCTTTGCTCCTTTTGCGAGCCCCAGCAATACACAGGTGACTCCACCTTCAATTAGTAGTCCTGTTAACATACTGCATTATTGCAGCCCGGCTAAACGAGGGGTAATCATAAGAGAAAATCAAACACAGCTCAAGAAATTTCGTTATGAAAACGGATACACAGGTATCGCAGTCTTGCTTTCAAACCACGTAACAAACGACCTTTTCAGGGCCAACGTAGAAGTGGCGCTTACCTTCTGTCTTTTCTCAATCCTTTATTCTCCTCCATCTGCCTCTTCACCGTGTCACTACAACATCATCTACCTTTCCTCTCCCCGTCACAATACATCAGCAGACTCGGCGTCTTTACTGTATGCCTCACGTCTCACACTAGCTCACCTTCTCCTCAGTTCAGATGTTCTATAGATTTGATCTAGGTAACAATGTAATCGGCCCAGGTAGCTGATGCACGCCGTTTGATTTTGTGTTGGTTCCCGCACGTGCCGGAAGAAGGGAAACAGAGGCGGATCAGGGGTAGAGCTAGCTGTGACAAAGAGTCAATTTAATAAAGTGAATAAAAGATTATGAGAAATACAATGAACAGCAAGACAGTATTACAGGGAGCTGTTATATGACAGTACTATGGTACTGGAATACTGGGAGATGTTATAGGACAGTACTAGGGTACTGGAATACTGAGAGCTGTTATAGGACAGTACTAGGGTACTGGAATACTGAGCGCTGTTATAGGACACTACTAGGGTACTGGAATACTGGGAGATGTTATAGGACACTACTAGGGTACTACAATACTGGGAGCTGCTATAGGACAGTACTAGGGTACTACAATACTGGGAGATGTTATAGAACAGTACTAGGGTACTGGAATACTGGGAGATGTTATAGGACAGTACTAGGATACTACAATACTGAGAGCTGTTATAGGACAGAACTAGGGTACTACAATACTGGGAGCTGCTATAGGACAGTACTAGGGTACTACAATACTGGGAGATGCTATAGGACAGAACTAGGGTACTGGAATACTGGGAGATGTTATAGGACAGTACTAGGGTACTACAATACTGAGAGCTGTTATAGGACAGAACTAGGGTACTACAATACTGGGAGCTGCTATAGGACAGTACTAGGGTACTACAATACTGGGAGATGTTATAGGACAGAACTAGGGTACTGGAATACTGGGAGATGTTATAGAACAAAAGGGAAAGGGGAGTGTGTGAGATATAGGACAACAATCATTGCACTTGGTGTGTACAACCTTGTGAGCTCTAATTATTTTTATACAATAAGATCTCAGCGGCAGTACACGAGCTCAGTAACACCGGCGAGGGTCTGCGACGTAATATTGGAGATGTGAAATATGTAGAATGTTAATTACTCTTTCTAATAAACTTTCATTGGCATCTACTTCTTACTTCTTCACCACCCTTCGCCCTAGGAGGCGCAGGTCCTAACAAGGCCTTCCAAGCACGCCTATCGCCATCTTTCCAGATCTCCCACTCTCTCCTCATTTTCTTGCACTCCATCTTCAACTCCGTCTCCATGTGCTACTTCACCGGTCACTTCATGAGTCCCTCTCAGTGCTATTTCACCGGGTCGCTTCATGAGTCTCTCCTTGGGGGCTATTTCACCGGTCGCTTCATGAGTCTCCTCCTTGCGGGCTGGTACTATTTCACGGCGAGGTCTGAACTTCTTTGGGTATCTTACGACATGCTAGGTACTATTTTACCAGGGACGGTCCATGTACCGCCCCACCCCAGCCTTCTTTGTCACCTCTTACGACATGCGTGGCAGGTCGCAGTGGTTCTATTCTTTACTCCCCAATTTGGGTCACGGTAACCACTCGGGAGTGTCTCTTACTTATATCGATATTAGTTGCTAACATTTCTTGTACGTGCTCGACTTGAACACAGACCCTACGTTTTATCGTTCGTCTCCAGTATAAATACACTAAACAGAAAAGCATAGACCACAGTCTTCAGACTTAGAACGGGACACTGCAGACTCAGAGCACAACTCCATAGAATGGGTCATATGGACTCGGCTGCTTGCACCTGTGAAGCACATAATCAGTCCCCAGAGCACACCTTGCAAGACTGCCCCAGTCTGAGTAGTGTAAGAATGGAAATCTGGCCAACAGAAACAACTCTACAAAACAAATTATGAGGGAACCGGTGAAGACCTCAAGCGTATCGCCTTGTTTATGACACATACCAGAATAGTCGCAAAGCAAAAGTTGATCGCAGAAGAAGATCGTCCGTCTCCGATATGACTAGAAACTTGATCTCACACACACTTCTTTCTTCTTCTTCGACTGCTCCATATCGATCACTTGTCAACCACTTTGTATGATTTGTATGTGATCTGAGCATAAGAGCGGTTCCACGTTGCGCCAGTTATGCGTCTACAAGTAGGCCAGCACATCCGATTTCCGCGAAGCTTTTTATTTACTAGGGTAGTTTCCCTAGGTTCTATCTCAGTCGCATCTTACGACATGCCTTATTGGTCACAGGGGTGCTATTCTTTGCTTCCATTGCGGGCTCCGGCAGCACACGAGCGGTAGACCAATAAAAAAAAAAAAAGATTGAAATAAGTTAAGCTCGCCTTCCGTCTGTTTATTTCGTACCTGCTTCGAGTGATTGTATCGATCTACAAACTGTTATTTTCTGCTGGCGTGAGAAGTGTAAAAAGAAAAGTAGGGCCTGGTTATTGGTGTCACTTCTTAACGGGTTAGCTTGATCGTTTGGATCGATTAATCTTGCTTAAGGAACTCTTTAGTACGAGTTTCTGTGGATGTTAATTTGTGGCTGTGTGGATATGTCAATTTGTGGCTGTGTGGATATGTCAATTTGTGGCTGTGTGGATATGTCAATTTGTGGCTGTGTGGATATGTCAATTTGTGGCTGTGTGGATATGTCAATTTGTGGCTGTGTGGATATGTCAATTTGTGGCTGTGTGGATATGTCAATTTGTGGCTGTGTGGATATGTCAATTTGTGGCTGTGTGGATATGTCAATTTGTGGCTGTGTGGATATGTCAATTTGTGGCTGTGTGGATATGTCAATTTGTGGCTGTGTGGATATGTCAATTTGTGGCTGTGTGGATATGTCAATTTGTGGCTGTGTGGATATGTCAATTTGTGGCTGTGTGGATATGTCAATTTGTGGCTGTGTGGATATGTCAATTTGTGGCTGTGTGGATATGTCAATTTGTGGCTGTGTGGATATGTCAATTTGTGGCTGTGTGGATATGTCAATTTGTGGCTGTGTGGATATGTCAATTTGTGGCTGTGTGGATATGTCAATTTGTGGCTGTGTGGATATGTCAATTTGTGGATGTGTGGATATGTCAATTTGTGGATACGATTATATAGATATATATTATATATCCTTTACATGACGTCACCCCCAACCACAGTAAACGAGTCCTTGATTTTCTAGACACCACTTATACTCTCAGTACACCCGAGTGGTTACCGGGCCCAAATTTGGGGTGTAAAGAATAGAGCCACTGTAACCTGCCACGCATGTCGTAAGAGGCGACTAAGGAGGTTTGGCTGAAATCGGATGCACATGTCCTAAACGTGTAAAAGTCAATGTGTTTAGGGCCTACCAAACCAATGTGCAACGTATACACGTTCTTGGCAAAGATCAAACATATCACAAAGAGTGATTAAAATTGGTCGTAAAGAATGAAAACAAAGAAGAAGAAGATTATATAAATGTGTGGTGAGAACAAGGAGTTTTTTTTTAAGAACCCCAGAGGAAGCAACGGAAGCAAAGAATATGATCAATAAATAAACAGTGTACAAGTATTAAATACAGGATTCCAACCACTTACCCTCATTTCTTATGATAACCATTGCCTAGCCTAGCAATGCGAGCGTCCTTACGGACATAATCTGCGAACCATTAGAAATGGCTTCACTGAGGAGTGTCTTTCACAAACGCTTCGTTTTAGCTAGACACAGAATAATCAGGTAAGGTTTATCGAACAGGTTTTGTACAAAACATGCTATAAGCTTATTGTGTTTGTATATATTTGAGACGAGACAATATCATACATACACTTGTATACACATACAATAAACATGCATACATCATTCAAAGTTATTATAAGATGAGAACAATGAGTTTTAAGAAGTAGTAAATCTTTTTCATCTTCTGCGTTCTCACTAGATTGGGATTTCGGATTCTATAATAAAGGCAGCTGTCTGCCTCAGATTATCACACACGCCATACAGTTTGTCTTCTGCGTTCTCACTAGATTGGGATTTCGGATTCTATAATAAAGGCAGCTGTCTGCCTCAGATTATCACACACGCCATACAGTTTGTCTTCTGCGTTCTCACTAGATTGGGATTTCGGATTCTATAATAAAGGCAGCTGTCTGCCTCAGATTATCACACACGCCATACAGTTTGTCTTCTGGGTTCTCACTAGATTGGGATTTCGGATTCTATAATAAAGGCAGCTGTCTGCCTCAGATTATCACACACGCCATACAGTTTGTCTTCTGCGTTCTCATTAGATTGGGATTTCGGATTCTATAATAAAGGCAGCTGTCTGCCTCAGATTATCACACACGCCATACAGTTTGTCTTCTGCGTTCTCACTAGATTGGGATTTCGGATTCTATAATAAAGGCCGCCGTCTGCCTCAGATTATCACACACGCCATACAGTTTGTCTTGGACGCTAGTGTAAGTGGGCCACCTCTTTCTTCTCAAGTCTGCATACTGGGGGCAGTTCTGTATGATATAATTCCTATGATTTTTGCTTCCCCGTTTGTGCTGACCCCTTCCCGCAGTAAGTTTTGGCCATCCTCATGATGGTAGATCTGACATTCTTACTGCGTGGCTAAATTTCCAAGGCAGATTGGCGACCGTAGAATCCGTTATCCCATTCTTCATTGTGAGGGTCGTTGCACCATATCATGCGCCTTACGTCCTATTGCATCTGTTATCTGCAAGCAATTGTTTCGGGATAGCATTCCCCAGCTGACACATGCATCCGGTTTAATCCACACCTCCCTAGTCGCCTCCTACGACATGCGTGGCAGCTAACAGTGGTTCTATTCTTTACACCCCAAATTTGGGTCCCGGCAACCACTCGGGGAGTAGTAAATAATGATTACATCTCTCTACTTTCCAGGTATGTTTTTGTTGGAATGGAAACTTGAAGACTAATGTTAGTGAGGCTATATGGAGACACGTATATGTGATAATCCTTGTCTCCTTTCAACTCCCAACGGAGCACAGGTCTTTAAAAAACTTCTTCCAGCTCTTCCTCTCTACTACCATCCCTTCCAATTCTTTCCACGTTATACCTATCCTTTTAATATCAAACTCCACCTCTCTTTTCCAAGTCTGTCTAGGCCTTCCCTTACTCCTCTTTTCCTGCGGGTTTCAAAACAGTGCCTGTCTTGCAATCCTTTCTGTCGTTCTTCTCAATGTATGTCCTATCCATCGCCAGCGTCTCTTCCTGAGCTCTTTCTCCAGTGGTATCTGCTTTCTTCTTTCTCTGAGTTCCTCATTTGTAATCTTATCATACAATCTCAGTCCCTCTATTCTATGTAAACATACATTTATGAAGGTCTGCAGTTTTCTGATGGTTTCTTTTGTTGTCTTCCATGTTTCGAGCCATAGAACAGCACTGACTTCACATTTGATTGAAAGATTCTCAGCTTTGCGTTTGTTTTGATCTCCTTTGACTTCCATATCTTACTCAATGCAATAAAGTTTTCCCATGCTTCTTATATTTTTATCTTGACATCTTTATTTAATATATTAAGCCACAACCAGCCCGGCAATACGGTAAGCGGACTCGGCAATACGGTAAGCGGACTCGGCAATACGGTAAGCGGACTCGGCAATACGGTAAGCGGACTCGGCAATACGGTAAGCGGACTCGGCAATACGAGTTAGCGGACTCGGCAATACGGTAAGTGGACTCGGCAATACGGTAAGCGGACTCGGCAATACGGTAAGCGAACTCGGCAATACGGTAAGCGGACTCGGCAATACGGTAAGTGGACTCGGCAATACGGTAAGCGGACTCGGCAATACGGTAAGCGGACTCGGCAATACGGTAAGCGGACTCGGCAATACGGTAAGCGGACTCGGCAATACGGTAAGTGGACTCGGCAATACGGTAAGCGGACTCGGCAATACGGTAAGTGGACTCGGCAATACGGTAAGCGGACTCGGCAATACGGTAAGTGGACTCGGCAATACGGTAAGCGGACTCGGCAATACGGTAAGCGGACTCGGCAATACGGTAAGCGGACTCGGCAATACGGTAAGTGGACTCGGCAATACGGTAAGCGGACTCCAAAACATTCTAGGGAAAAAAGACCTAACCGTCACGTGACCTCGTATTCCAATATTGTTGTATATATACCATAGATTCCCAAACTTTTTGTCGGCCCACAGCCCACAGCCCACAGCCCACAGCCCACAGCCCACAGCCCACAGCCCACAGCCCACAGCCCACAGCCCACAGCCCACAGCCCACAGCCCACAGCCCACAGCCCACAGCCCACAGCCCACAGCCCACAGCCCACAGCCCACAGCCCACAGCCCACAGCCCACAGCCCACAGCCCACAGCCCACAGCCCACAGCCCACAGCCCACTTTGTACAACATCAACTCTGTAACGCCCCTCTCCCACAGCCCACTTTGTACAACATCAACTCTGTAACGCTCCTCTCCCACAGCCCACTTTGTACAACATCAACTCTGTAACGCTCCTCTCCCACAGCCCACTTTGTACAACATCAACTCTGTAACGCTCCACTCCACAGCCCACTTTGTACAACATCAACTCTGTAACGCTCCACTCCCACAGCCCACTTTGTACAACATCAACTCTGTAACGCTCCACTCCCACAGCCCACTTTGTACAACATCAACTCTGTAACGCTCCACTCCCACAGCCCACTTTGTACAACATCAACTCTGTAACGCTCCTCTCCCACAGCCCACTTTGTACAACATCAACTCTGTAACGCCCCTCTCCCACAGCCCACTTTGTACAACATCAACTCTGTAACGCTCCTCTCCCACAGCCCACTTTGTACAACATCAACTCTGTAACGCTCCACTCCCACAGCCCACTTTGTACAACATCAACTCTGTAACGCTCCACTCCCACAGCCCACTTTGTACAACATCAACTCTGTAACGCTCCACTCCACAGCCCACTTTGTACAACATCAACTCTGTAACGCTCCACTCCACAGCCCACTTTGTACAACATCAACTCTGTAACGCCCCTCTCCCACAGCCCACTTTGTACAACATCAACTCTGTAACGCCCCTCTCCCACAGCCCACTTTGTACAACATCAACTCTGTAACGCTCCACTCCCACAGCCCACTTTGTACAACATCAACTCTGTAACGCTCCTCTCCCACAGCCCACTTTGTACAACATCAACTCTGTAACGCTCCACTCCCACAGCCCACTTTGTACAACATCAACTCTGTAACGCTCCACTCCCACAGCCCACTTTGTACAACATCAACTCTGTAACGCCCCACTCCCACAGCCCACTTTGTACAACATCAACTCTGTAACGCTCTCTCCACAGCCCACTTTGTACAACATCAACTCTGTAACGCCCTCTCCCACAGCCACTTTGTACAACATCAACTCTGTAACGCCCTCTCCCACAGCCCACTTTGTACAACATCAACTCTGTAACGCCCTCTCCACAGCCCACTTTGTACAACATCAACTCTGTAACGCTCCACTCCCACAGCCCACTTTGTACAACATCAACTCTGTAACGCTCCTCTCCCACAGCCCACTTTGTACAACATCAACTCTGTAACGCTCCACTCCCACAGCCCACTTTGTACAACATCAACTCTGTAACGCTCCACTCCACAGCCCACTTTGTACAACATCAACTCTGTAACGCTCCTCTCCCACAGCCCACTTTGTACAACATCAACTCTGTAACGCTCCACTCCACAGCCCACTTTGTACAACATCAACTCTGTAACGCTCCTCTCCCACAGCCCACTTTGTACAACATCAACTCTGTAACGCTCCACTCCCACAGCCCACTTTGTACAACATCAACTCTGTAACGCTCCTCTCCCACAGCCCACTTTGTACAACATCAACTCTGTAACGCTCCTCTCCCACAGCCCACTTTGTACAACATCAACTCTGTAACGCTCCCTCCCACAGCCCACTTTGTACAACATCAACTCTGTAACGCTCTCTCCACAGCCCACTTTGTACAACATCAACTCTGTAACGCTCCACTCCCACAGCCCACTTTGTACAACATCAACTCTGTAACGCTCCTCTCCCACAGCCCACTTTGTACAACATCAACTCTGTAACGCTCCTCTCCCACAGCCCACTTTGTACAACATCAACTCTGTAACGCTCCTCTCCCACAGCCCACTTTGTACAACATCAACTCTGTAACGCTCCTCTCCCACAGCCCACTTTGTACAACATCAACTCTGTAACGCTCCTCTCCCACAGCCCACTTTGTACAACATCAACTCTGTAACGCTCCTCTCCCACAGCCCACTTTGTACAACATCAACTCTGTAACGCTCCTCTCCCACAGCCCACTTTGTACAACATCAACTCTGTAACGCTCCTCTCCCACAGCCCACTTTGTACAACATCAACTCTGTAACGCTCCACTCCCACAGCCCACTTTGTACAACATCAACTCTGTAACGCTCCTCTCCCACAGCCCACTTTGTACAACATCAACTCTGTAACGCTCCTCTCCCACAGCCCACTTTGTACAACATCAACTCTGTAACGCTCCTCTCCCACAGCCCACTTTGTACAACATCAACTCTGTAACGCTCCACTCCCACAGCCCACTTTGTACAACATCAACTCTGTAACGCCCCTCTCCCACAGCCCACTTTGTACAACATCAACTCTGTAACGCTCCACTCCCACAGCCCACTTTGTACAACATCAACTCTGTAACGCTCCTCTCCCACAGCCCACTTTGTACAACATCAACTCTGTAACGCTCCACTCCCACAGCCCACTTTGTACAACATCAACTCTGTAACGCTCCACTCCCACAGCCCACTTTGTACAACATCAACTCTGTAACGCTCCTCTCCCACAGCCCACTTTGTACAACATCAACTCTGTAACGCTCCACTCCCACAGCCCACTTTGTACAACATCAACTCTGTAACGCTCCTCTCCCACAGCCCACTTTGTACAACATCAACTCTGTAACGCTCCACTCCACAGCCCACTTTGTACAACATCAACTCTGTAACGCTCCTCTCCCACAGCCCACTTTGTACAACATCAACTCTGTAACGCTCCTCTCCCACAGCCCACTTTGTACAACATCAACTCTGTAACGCTCCTCTCCCACAGCCCACTTTGTACAACATCAACTCTGTAACGCTCCTCTCCCACAGCCCACTTTGTACAACATCAACTCTGTAACGCTCCACTCCCACAGCCCACTTTGTACAACATCAACTCTGTAACGCTCCTCTCCCACAGCCCACTTTGTACAACATCAACTCTGTAACGCTCCTCTCCCACAGCCCACTTTGTACAACATCAACTCTGTAACGCTCCTCTCCCACAGCCCACTTTGTACAACATCAACTCTGTAACGCTCCTCTCCCACAGCCCACTTTGTACAACATCAACTCTGTAACGCTCCTCTCCCACAGCCCACTTTGTACAACATCAACTCTGTAACGCTCCTCTCCCACAGCCCACTTTGTACAACATCAACTCTGTAACGCTCCTCTCCCACAGCCCACTTTGTACAACATCAACTCTGTAACGCTCCTCTCCCACAGCCCACTTTGTACAACATCAACTCTGTAACGCTCCACTCCCACAGCCCACTTTGTACAACATCAACTCTGTAACGCTCCACTCCCACAGCCCACTTTGTACAACATCAACTCTGTAACGCTCCTCTCCCACAGCCCACTTTGTACAACATCAACTCTGTAACGCTCCTCTCCCACAGCCCACTTTGTACAACATCAACTCTGTAACGCTCCTCTCCCACAGCCCACTTTGTACAACATCAACTCTGTAACGCTCCACTCCCACAGCCCACTTTGTACAACATCAACTCTGTAACGCTCCACTCCCACATATAAATATATTTTCTCTTTGACTTAGAAAATTGATATATATTTCTGAAATACATAGTCAATTTTCAAATGATTATATACATGAAATAGAAAGTTGATGGAAAAATAGATCATGTAAGACGGGTATAATATGATTTAAAATGCAGAATTCAAATTTTAAATGATTATTCAATCGCAAAATCACGAAAATAATTTCTTTTAAAATATTTATTATTTTCTTCTTTAAGAACCACCTACCCTTAATCGCCTGAAGACCCACAACATTTTTCTGAACCCACTATCGCATCCCTAGAAAGTTTCAGCCCCACTGAGGGGAGGGAGGGGGCGGTACCGCCCACTTTGGGAAACGCTGATATAGACGAATAAATTTTAAAATCAACACAACATGTTAAATCAAAGTTATATTATGCAACACGTTAAGTTTAACAATAAGGAATATCAATATTATGAATATTTTTCATCAAATAAATAACCATAGACTCATAGAATTTAGTAAAATTGCAAATAAAATCTTTCAGTGTTCTATCAAACATATACAAAATCCAGCCCCCAATTCAAAACTAGGTCTGGGTTTTCCCGGCCAGTTATGTGGGTCACATCTAGAGTTGACCGTGGTTAAGCTCGCCTTCCGTCTGTTTATTTCATACCTGCTTCGAGTGACTGTATCGATCTGCAAACTGTTATTTTCTGCTGGCGTGAGAAGCGTAAAAAGACGAGTTGGGCCTGGTTATTGGTGTCACTTCTTAACGGGTTGGCTTGATTGCTGGGATCGATGAATCTCATTTAAGGATCTCTTTAGTACGAGTTTCTGTGGATGAAAATTTGTTGATATGTCAATTTGTGGTTTTGTGGATATGTCAATTTGTGGGTACGATTATATAGTGTGTGTAGGGGCGGGGAGAGGTTGTGAATACCTTTAAGTAGTTTTTTTTTTCGTCCGCTTTCAACTCAGACGAAGTTTCATCTCTGAAACTGATTTTTGCGTGAAAATCTGTTTTTCCAATTTCTTACAATGGCAGCAGCGTGACATTGTAAATTACTTACACTGGCAGCCGTGTGCTCAATGTACTCGTAATTAGTATTCCCTCGCCATACAGGCAGATTTTCTCCGACTTCAGAGGTACTCACGTTATCGTCCTGAGTAAGACCAGGGACTCGAACAAATGCCGGACAGTAGGTTCGAACCCGAGCTATGAGGCGTCTCACAGCTAGCAGGCCGAGCTACTATCAACTACTCTAGGCAGTCCCCCTTTAAGTAGTAAATAATGATTATGTGTCACGACTCGTCCGAGTTGTTACCGGTGCCAAAATTGGGGTGTAAAGAATAGAACCACTGTTACCTGCCATGCATGTCGTAATAGGTGACTATGTAGGTTGGGCGTGGGGCTAGCTACCCCACACCGTAAAAAATACTAGACGGCTATTGACTGAAATATGATGCACGTTCATAAACGTGTAGAAATCTATGCGTTTAGGGGCCTACCAAACCAATGTGCAACGTATACACGTTCTTGGCAAACATATCACAAACAGTGATTAATATTGATCGTAAAGAACAAACGCAAAGAAGAAGAAGAAGACTAGATGGCTACAGAACGGAGAACGAGCTGAGTAAACGCTGGCTGAAACCGGACACATCGCCGAAGGATAAGCACCAGAGCTTCAAATGGGGCTGAAGATGTGACGTAAGACACACCAATGCTAAGGCTGCATGAATCAGATTTCCACATGAATAGAATTTATGGGAGATCTGGTACATTGGTCTGGGCGGTGTCAAAGAGAGAGAGAGAGAGAGAGAAGAGAGAGAGAGAGAGAGAGAGAGAGCGATAGTATCACTACTTTGCAGGTATGTTTCTTTTAGACTGGGAACTTGATCATAATCGACACCAGCGTGGGTCAAATGTTATTGTTCGGCACACAGTACGTGTTTGGGCTACAGGTAACCCTGATCCTATAATTGGAAATCTTCTTCTCCTTTTTCTTCGAACGCTCCATATCGACCACTTGTTAACCACTCTGTGTGATTTTTAAATAATCTGAGCCTAAGAGCGATTGTACATTGTGCCAGTTATGCGCCTACAAGTAGTCCAGCACATCCATTTTTATTATGCTTTTTATTGACTAGGTTAGCTTCCATAGGCTCCTACCTCAATCGCCTCTTACGAGATGCCTTGTAGGTCGCAGTGGTACTATTCTTTGCTTCCCATACGGTTCACTACAGCACACGGATGAGTTGGAAATCTAAATTACAAGCACCGCTGAAGTCGGAGTAAGACTCGCCTGAATGGCGAGGGGCACTGGTGATAAGGAAAGCAAGTATTTGAGCAAAAATTAGTTAGAAGTGCCATTTTGGGAGTCATGATCCCGTCTGAGTTTATAATAGGTAAACGATAAAAGGATCCCAGCGTTCCATTTATTTTCAAAGACACGGGTTTGCTCTTCTTCTTCTTCTTCGTTCGCCTGCTATAAATTCAGGCGTAGTCAGTGGGCCTTATATATCGCTTCTGAACATTTTTGCGTGGAGGCATGCTTTACTTATTATTCGTGTCCCTTATCATACACATTCTACCTTCTCCAACTTCAGTGGTTATTGATGTGCTTAATGGTTGTGTTCGTAAAGACGCTCGTATTGCTAGGCTAGGCGATGGGTGTCGTAAGAAATGAGGGTAAGTGGTTCGAATCCTGTGTTTGTCTATTTGTTTTTACGGAAGCTCTTAATACCTGTACATTGTTTATTTATTGATCTGCATTATGTTATGAAGTGTTTATTCCTTTTTTTATTTTTAGGTATAACTTCGATTGACTGAGCAGACATGCGTCCACGAGTAGGAGGAGGCTAAATGGTTGCGATTTGGCCTTTCTTAGTTTGTGTTTTAATCCACCAATCAAATGTCAGCGTAGGAGCCACTTGATGACATCTCTGCAACAATTTCAATTGGTCGGATGAGCCACCATGTGACTATTGCTAGCCAATGGCAAAGTAGCCTGGTCGTGACATGGATAAGCACATCCAACAAACAAACAATCGGCTACACTGTATAAAACAGGTGAGTTACATTACAAAAATGTAATAGGGTTAAGTAAATTAACGGATTCTTCGCATATTCTTGCATATCCAAAGTCGTGGCATATCCTTTACAGGTCGTAGCCATCAACCACAGTAAATTAGTAGTTGATTTTTCAAGGCACCACTTATACGTTCAGTAGTTTGTCATTGCTTTACGAACGGTGAGGTCTGTTTTTACCTTTTGTAAAACTCACGTGGAAACGAATTTGCTTCCACGCTTGCCCACCGTGGGGTTTGAACCAGGTACGCTCGGGTTTGTGATCGAGCTTACTATCGCTTGAGCTACAGACAAGGGTCAACAATTAACATAATGACATTGATCTTCGTTCCGGGACACATGAATGTCGAGGGCAATGGGAGAGTGAACTGGCTGGCTGTACCACCATATCGGGAGGCCAGCAAATAGATAGAGCTGACATTCTGAACGCCCTCATAGAGTGAGGCCTGCGAAGACGACTATCATCTAAATAAGTTAACTTTATAGATTGCAAGAGCTCTGATTAAAGTTTCAAGTGATCTGGAAAGAACCACACAGCAGACATATGAGTCGTCTTATCAACCAACCTTGAACCACACATAGAACGAAAAATCTCTTAGGGCCACAGAAATATGGTTTTATAGAAGAATGATGAGAATCCCATAGACTGCTAAAATGACCAATGTTGAGGTGCTGAATGAGATCAAGACACAGAGAAAACTTATCATCAATATAAGAAAGAGGCAGTATCATTTTTGGACATGTGATGAGGAGGGAGGTTTAGAACACATTGTAACAACCGGTAAAATCGAGGGTAGACGAGACAGAGTGAATACAGAGAGAGACAATTTTGGATAACCTGTCTTCAAGGCACGGTACAGCGTCAACATCTGATTTGATAGCAAACACCAACGACAGAGATTTGTGGAGATCCATGATCGCCTTCGCCAGCCGGCATGGCACCTGATAATGATGATGTTGTAGATATTGCGAAGGAGATCAGAGCGACTTATGGACATGTCCGCCGGGGTGCAATAAAGATATTCCAAACTGAAACTAATATTTCATTAGATATTATTCTATTAATATTACTATTGAAAAAATCATGAAAATTGTGGCATATCTTTTACATGAAGTTGCCATCAAGCACAGTAAACAAGTCGTTGATTTTATAGGCACCACTTTTACGTTTACTAGTTCGCCATTGCTTTCTCTCAACGCTGATGTCTATTTTTACCGTTCGTAAAAATCCACGGGATCAAATTTGTTTTCCAACTGCCTGCCGCGGAGCTTGAACCAGTTACTCTTGGGTTGCGTTCGAGCCCACTACTACTAATATACAGACGCCCACAATATTACTATTCTCTCTCTCTATCTCTCTCTTTCTCTCTGCCTTTTAACTGATTGGGACATAGACCATCAACCAATTCATGCCAAGTCTTCCTATCTCTAGCTATCTCCTGCAGCTCCTTCCAACTCTTTTTTTATATTGTTGATCTTTTATCACCAAATCTCTTTTCCATGTATTGCTCGGCCTCCCCTTCTTTAGCTGTCCCTACGGGTTCCAGGAAAGGACACCTCTTCTTATATTCCTCTCATGTACGCCAGTCTGCCCAGCGTGTTCGTAGCGCGTTGGACTACGGGTGACTATCCCTCTGTGTGTGCGGGTTCAATTCCGCGAGATGGCAGAAAAAGCCACAGATTTCCCAGATTTACGGTGTTCGTGGCACCGAACCGAAGGTTACGATGTCCATGGCACCGAGCCGAAGAGCTGAAAAGCTCAAGTGCTTCTGGATCAGGTAAAAGAAAAAAATATTCCTTTCAGGTTTTTCAAAGTGTGTCCTATCCAGCGCCAGCATGTCTTTTTAACCTCTTGTTTCACTGGAATATCTCTTGTTCTCTCAATAAGTTCCTCATTTATGACCCTATCATACCATCTCAATCCCAATATTACTATTAATATTACTATCATTATTATTACTATTAATATGATTACAAGTTCCACATTAGGTCCGCGCCTCTACAATCATCAGCTAGATGCGCACCGAAACATAACAACGTTGGGACACACTGTTCAACTTTATATAAACAATTCACTGCGTCATTCTTAGCCTTTCCTAACCCCTCCCGCACTATGCATACACACAAACACAAACACACATACCACATTTCTGATATCACATGAAAGCACACCTTTCAAGTTCCTACAATAACTCACATTGCTCGGTGCTCACGTTTCCAGGTTGCTGTTGTCCCAATCGATGGCCGCCTAGCAGACAGAACAAGCAGGTTTCAAATACTGGACTGATTCAGACCGATCAGATTAATGCCGTCCATTGGATTTTATCATAAGCGACGGAGGGATATGGGGAGAGCTAGATGATGGAGGAAAAACTATGTTTTAAAAAACTGAATTTCGACCGTGTGGTGCCGGGGCAAGGGAAGCATGTGAATAGTACCACTGTAACACGTTCTTGGCAAGGATCAAACATCTCACAAAGAGTGATTAAAATTGGTCGTAAAGAACGAACGCAAAGAAGAAGTACCACTGTGACCTACAAGGCATGTCGGAAGAGGCGTCTGATTTAGGGCCTAGGGTAGTTACCCTAGTACATAAAAAGCATCGCAGAAATAGGACGTGCTGGCCTACTTGTAGGCGCATAACTGGCACAACGTACAATCGCTCTTAGACTCCGATCACATACAAATCACACAGAGTGGTTAACAAGTGGTCGATATGGAGCGTTCGAAGAAGTAGAAAAAAAACTGTATTTAACTGACCCGACAGTAAGGATAGTAAACAGTAATAGGTCGCTGCTTTTCATTGGGCGCCGCACCCTCTGTTAGATAGAAACCAGAATTATACTCTCTAGAACTGAAGAGCAATCAATCAAATGTCATGCCCGTCGGTGTAGATGATCATGTATCTCCACAACTCTCTTTCCTTAGTGCAGTTAATCAGTTCTAACGTCTATCTTTTGTCGAACCATGATGTCAGACCATCCAACATCTTCTCCCTCTGTCATCCGCGATCTATCCTTCCCTGAATTTTACCTGTTGTCATCAAATGCTGTAAACCTTCTCTTCGCATTATATACCTGAAGAAGCTTGGTTTTCTTGTTCTTTTGATGTGTCTTTGTGTGCAGGACTTTTTTAAAACCTCATTATTTGTTTTCTTCGCTGTCCAAGGAATTTTCAGCATTCTTCTGTACAATCACATATATGTGCCTTCCAGTGATCTTAATGATTGCTTGTTCATTGTCCATGATTTGCTGCCATACATAATTATTAGCTCAATATAGAACCGCCTTAATTGTTTCCGCAGTGTCATACTGTCATCTTGTCATACTGACATATTGTCATACTGACATATTGTCATACTGACATTTGTATTTGTCATACTGACATATTGTCATACTGACATATTGTCATACTGTCTTTGATTGTCATACTGACATATTGTCATACTGACATATTTTGTCATACTGATTTTGATATGATATTGTCATACTGATATATATTGTAAAGACGCAGTGATTCGGGGTGCGATTTCCCTTCTGCCTTGAAAATTGGAAATTCCCGTTCCGTGGCTTCCATCTCACCGTAGCATTGAAGACAATGAGAGTACCGGTGTCTTGTGTAAGGAAGGCAGGGCAAGAGAGTAAATTTACCAACCACTGTCTTTTCAAGAGGTCAAAATCACCATAAAGAGAAAATCTGCAGTAGACTGGAAGACAAACACTTGATATGATTATGGAAGAGACTTCCTCAAAGACTTCAGAACATACCTGGTCAGTTTATTTTGCTTATGCAGCGGACACTGCAGACTCAACAAACACTATCATAATAATAATAATAATAATTCCCCTCGTACCGTTATACGTTACATAGGGAATGCAAGCAATTTCTCCATACCGCTCTATCCTGATCAACTCGCTCAATCTCTTCCATTGACCTGATACCGATATTTCTTGCCTCTCTCAGGAAAGTTCGCTTCAGGGTCTCCTTAGAACGTCCTCTCTTTCTTGAACCCTGTGCATCCCACTTCTATGCCTGCTATGATATTCGTTGATCATTTCTTCTCAAGGTGTGTCCAACATATCTCCATCTTCTCTTTCTTATAACAGTTGTACTAGTGGTTGACCAGACATGTCTCTGATTTCATCACTTCTCCTGAATTCGTTCCATTTTATGTTCATTATTTTTCGCAGACATCTATTTTCAAATGCATTCAACTTCTTTCTAAACACTAAGATAGACTAGGAATAAGTCAAACAGCTAGAGCTCTCTGCCAGTATCAGCAAACAAAACATACACCGAAGCATATCCAACAAGACTGGCCTCTTCTGTGTGAGCTGAGTAGCAGCATGTGGCCACATCCAGTCGACCTGAAAACTAAGCTTTGGGAAACCTGACAGACCTATAGCCCACTGTCCAGGTTATGGTCCACTGTAAATTAAGCTCATGACAAAGATGGCCGAAGAAAAACAAGGACATTAGACATATGCCTAAACTAAAGTAATAATTGCTATAGCGTAGTGGTTAATGCGCTTGTTTCTTAAGCACATGATCTGGGTTCAATTATGCAAGGGAAGTAGAATTTTTTCCAACCTCTACCCAGCGTGTTCGTAGCGCGTTGGACGACGGGTGACAAGTTGCCTGTGAGTGCGGGTTCAATTCGGCGGGCTGGCAGAAAAGCCACAGGTTCTCCAGATTTACGGTTTTCGTGGCACCGAATCGAAGGGTTACGATGTCCATGGCACCGAGCCAAAGAGCTGGAAGCTCAAGTGCTTCTGGATCGAAACAAAGATCGTCTCGATTTGGTACTTTACTTTGTAGTAAGGCGACGCCGTGATGTTGACATCACTCATGACCATCACTCATCGGACCACATCACTCATCGGACCATCATCATCGGACCATCACTCATCGGACCATCACATCGGACCATCCTCATCGGACACATCACTCATCGGACCACTCCTCATCGGACCACATCACTCATCGGACCCATCACTCATCGGACCATCACTCATCGGACCCATCACTCATCGGACACATCACTCATCGGACCATCACTCATCGGACCATCCTCATCGGACACATCACTCATCGGACATCACATCGGACCACATCCTCATCGGACCACATCACTCATCGGACCACATCCCATCGCCTCTCATCGGACACATCACTCATCGGACCACATCACTCATCGGACCACATCACTCATCGGACCACATCACTCATCGTGAGCCGATTCAAAAATATTTAGAGTAACTATTTTTAATGTCATTAGATAGATTGTGGAATAAGGAGAAGGTTAGTAGTTTTAAGTGACCATTGGTACGCCGGCCGCCTTTCTCTTGGCATGTCTTCTCTGACTTCAGATGTAAAGACAACCGACTTAAAAGCATAGTCTGTAGTCCTGTCCACCACAACCTCTAAACCAGCAATTCCCAAAGTGGGCGTTACCGCCCCAGTGGCGCTTAAGTCTTCCAGGGGGCGATAGTGGGTTCGGAAGCATTTGTGTTTCGGTTTTTTTTCCGTGATTTTGCGATTGAATAATCATTAAAAACTTGAATTCTGCATTGTAATTCATCTTATGCCTATCTTACACGATCCTTTTTTAAAATCAATTTTCTATTTCATGTATATAATCATTTGAAAATTGACTATGTATGACAGAAATATATATATCAATTTTTCATGTCAAAGTGAAAATAGAGCATGTATATATATATGTAGGGGTGGAGAGGGCCGTTGACAAACTGTTATAATGGAGAGGGGGCGTTACAAAGTTTATGTCGTGCAAAGTGGGCGGTGGTCGAAAACGTTTAGAAATCTATGCTCTAAACGAAACATGTCCTCATGATTGAAGCTTATAGAGCAAGCTAACAACCAAAGGCTCGTGGGTCAGAACCGGCCCGCAAAACAATTTTTACCGGCCTCTGAGGTGTATTATACACTTCATCCCCTGAGCTAAACAAAATAACTTAGAAAAAAAATACACGCATCAAAGTGAAAGGTCTCTAGGATGCTGAACTTTTGTATAACTTAATTAAATTTCCCGTAAAAAGTATTAAAGGATCTTATCAAATGCTCAAAAAGTGGCCTCACTATGTGGAAGTGCTTTTGTCTGTAAACATTCTTTTTTCCAAAATGAAGTTAACTAAATATAAAGCAAGAAGTCAACTAACTAACAAGCATCTTGATAACACATTGCACAATACAGTTAGTTAATCACAATCAGATAATGACTGGCTTGTGTGACAAGTACAAACACAGTCAGATATGGACAGGCTTGTGTGACAAGTTCAAACACAATCAGATATGGACAGGCTTGTGTGACAAGTACAAACACAGTCAGATATGGACAGACTTGTGTGACAAGTACAAACACAGTCAGATATGGACAGGATTGTGTGACATGTACAAACACAGTCAGATATGGACAGGATTGTGTGACAAGTACAAAGACAGTCAGATATGGACAGGATTGTGTGACAAATACAAACACAGTCAGATATGGACAGGATTGTGTGACAAGTACAAACACAATCAGATATGGACAGGATTGTGTGACAAGTACAAACACAGTCAGATATGGACAGGCTTGTGTGACAAGTTCAAACACAATCAGATATGGACAGGCTTGTGTGACAAGTACAAACACAGTCAGATATGGACAGACTTGTGTGACAAGTACAAACACAGTCAGATATGGACAGACTTGTGTGACAAGTTCAAACACAGTCAGATATGGACAGGATTGTGTGACAAGTTCAAACACAGTCAGATATGGACAGACTTGTGTGACAAGTACAAACACAGTCAGATATGGACAGACTTGTGTGACAAGTACAAACACAGTCAGATATGGACAGGATTGTGTGACAAGTTCAAACACAGTCAGATATGGACAGACTTGTGTGACAAGTACAAACACAGTCAGATATGGACAGGATTGTGTGACAAATACAAACACAGTCAGATATGGACAGGATTGTGTGACAAGTACAATCACAACAAGATATGGACAGACTTGTGTGACAAGTTCAAACACAATCAGATATGGACAGGCTTGTGTGACAAGTACAATCACAACCTTCTCATGAAACATGTAAGTTGCTCACTTACAATTTCTTGTCCATTGGTATTTCCTTCCTTCTTTCTCTCTCTGTACCTCTCTCATGCACGTCGTCTACTTATCATCTGTAGCTTTTTGTAGCTTTTGAGTTCTCTCGTTATGGATTCAGACGTAGTCATGGCGCTAATATGGCACCATGTATGCTCCACCTGTGGTCGGGATTCTGTTCTAGGATTGGACTCTACAGTCACCTCCGCACACACCAGAGAGGTGCAACAGTACACGTCTGAGATTGTTGTCATCATCGCTTGCGATGGACGGCTATTACCATTAATATGGCACCTCTAACTTATTTTTGCATGAAGGCCTACTTTCCTTATCACCAGTGTTCTTCGTCGTTTCTTCTTCTTCGAACGCTCCATATCGACAACTTGTTAACCACTCTGTGGGATTTGTATGTGATCTGAGCCTAGGTGCGATTATATGTTGTGCCAGTTATGCGCCTACAAGTAGGTCAGTCCATTCGATTTCTGCGATGCTTTTTTTAATTTACTAGGTAGTTTCCTAGGTCATATATCAGTCGCCTCTTACGACATGCTTTGTATGTCGCATTGGTACTTTTTTTTACTTCCCTGCGGGCTCCGGCGCTACAAGGGCGCTTCGTCGTTCAGGCGAGTCTTAATTCGACTTCAGAAGTAGCTGTAATTTAGATCTCTAAGTAAAGTATCAGGGTTTCCTGCAATCCATCCGCGTACCTTTTAAACACGGAAAAATTATGGCCCAAACTGGCTTCGAACCCCGTAATTTACACGGCCCGTCTTGACTATCGCAGCGTGCTATCAACTTCGCTATCGACGGCCGCCCTTGTGTTGCCGGGGTCCGCAACGGAACAAATAATAGTACCACTGCGACCTACAAAGCATGTCGTACGAGGCGACTGATGTAGGACCTAGGAAGCTACCTAGTAAATACAAAGCATTGCAGAAATCGGATGTGCTCTACTTGTAGACGCATAACTGGCACAACGTATAATCGCTCTTAGACTCAGATCACATACAAATCACAAAGGTGGTTGACAAGCGGTCGATTGGAACGTTCGAAGAAGAAGAAGCAGAAGAAGCTATCTACGGCGCAGTGATGCTAATGAAAACAGAAAAGTTCAGATCCCTTAGTTAAACTGGAGCACTCTAGAAGGTACGGTTGACTTGGTTGTGATTTCAGATATCTGTCCATTTTATTAATGAGACCCGCAGCATTTATTACATCTTCAAATAGTCTGACACTAAACACAGCCAGGCTCTAGTAGTTTATAGTTGGCTCTGCACTTCTTCTTCTTCTTCTTTCTCGAATCCTGTATGCCTCACAGCGTCAGGTCAGGAAGAGATTTCTAAAACGGCCCTAGTATGCGCTTCGTAGATAGTCTCCTTCGTCGCCTCTGTTATCTCTGAGGTCCATCTTTTGCGTGGCCGGCCTTTTGCTTTGTACCCATTGTATCGGAGCAGCATTGCTCTTTGGGTGCACTGTCTGATGGTAATCTGCTTACGTGACCGAACCATTTAATTTGTTGTTTCTTGATGAAGTCTAGTACTGATGTTGTACCCACTTTTTCCTGATGTCTTCATTTCTCAACCGGTCTCTTCTTGTTACACCCAGCATTCTGCGTAGACACTTCATCTCTGTTGTGACTAGTTTTCTTCTATCGTTTGTTGTCAGCGTCTAGGTTTGGCACTGGTAACATAATGTGGGGAGAAAGATTGTGTTGAACATTGCTCTTTTGTGTTCATGGTGACGTGTTTGCATCTTAAAATTGGCGCTATTTGCCCTATCATTTGATTTGCTTTGTTGCATCTGTGTTGAATTTCATTAGTTATTCTTCCATTTGATGAAAAAATGCTCCCAGGTATATGAAATCTTTTACTTGATTTAGTAGATGATTATCGATGGAGATGTTGGTAGTGTTTTCCTCTCTGGCGAATGTCATTACTTCTGTTTTGTCGATGTTAATTCTCATGTTGTATTCGTTACATGCTAACTGGAGTCTGTTGATGTGTTGTTGTGTTGTTGTTGGCTCTGCACTAAACGTCAAAATATCACACCACAAACCTATACTAACACTTGATAGTGGATTTAAAAAATCAGAAAGCCACCAATATTAACACAGGACGATTATCATAATATGAGCAGATTCGAATAAATTCACCCGTGTGGTACGGGGCCTGCAATGGAAGCAAATAATAGTACCACTGCGACCTACAAGGCATGTCGTACGTGGCGACTGATGTAGGACCTAGGAAGCTACCCTAGTAAATAAAAAGCATTGCAGAAATAGGAAATGCTGGCCTACTTGTAGACGTATAACTGGCACAATGTACAATCGCTCTAAGACTCAGATCACATACACATCACAAAGACTGGTTTAACAAGTGGTTTATATGGAGCGTTCAAAGATGTAGAAGAAAGAAGAATCGTATTATACAGACTTGATAATATCATACCTTTATTGTGTAATGTTCATTTCTTGAAGAAACTTGTTATCTTGACGGATTCTGTTTTTTCTGGGTTTGTTTCAGAACCTTATTGACCCTTCTGGATTTCCGAGCGCATCGCGAGAACTGCTAGAGTGGTGTTCAGACCAGAGGGCTTTTCAACAACAGTTTGAGCATAATCTTATGGGATGTCTGTCTGTGAGTAAGAGTTCTGTATATTTTCTGTGAGTTTTATGGACTGTTTTAACTATAAATAATTATTTCTTTTTCTCCGAATGCTACATATCGACCACTTGTTAAACCACTCTTTGTCATCTGTATATGATCTAAGCCTAAGAGAGATTGTACGTTGTGCCAGTTATGCGCCTACAAGTAGGCCAGCACATTCAATTTCTACGACACTTTTTATTTGATAGGGTAGCTTCCTAGGTTTTTCATGGCACGTTCTACCTGAGGACAGGTCTTGAGGCACAGCCAACTATAAACTCATACAGCCGTCGGACTCAGGTAAGAATTAAGGGAAGTCAGACCACAACCGGTCACGTGACCTCACATTCCAGTATTGTTATATATAGACGAATTCATTTTACAATCAACACAAAATGCTAAATCGAGGTTATATTATGCAACAAGTTAAGTTTAACAATAAGGAATATCAATATTATGAATATTTTCATCAATAAATAACCATAGACTCACAGAATTGAGTAAAATTACAAAAAGCGTGCAATTAATTAATAAATTAAGTAAAATTACGGGGGACTGCCTAGAGTAGTTGATAGTAGCTCGGCCTGCTGCTAGCTGTGAGACGCCTCATAGCTCGGGTTCGAACCTACTGTCCGGCATTTGTTCAGTCCCCTGGTCTTACTCAGGACGATAACGTGAGTACCTCTGAAGTCGAGAAAATCTGCCTGTATGGCGAGGAATACTAATTACAGTACATTGAGCAACGGCTGCCAGTGTAAAGTAATTTACAATGTCACGCTGCTGCCATTGTAAAATTGGAAAAAACGGATTTTCACGCAAAATCAGTTTCAGAGATGAAACTACGTCTGAGTTGAAAGCGGACGAAAGAAAAAAAAAAAAAGTAAAATTACAAAAAGCTTAAAGTGTTCTATTAAACATATGTTTTCTTTTTCTTTCCGATCCAGAAGCACTTGAGCTTTCAGCTCTTCGGCTCAGTGCCATGGACATCGTAACCCTTCGGTTCGGTGCCCCGAACACTGTAAATCTGGAGAACCTGTGACTTTTCTGCTGGCCTACAGAACTGAACCCGCATTCACAGATGGCTTATACCCGTCGTCCAACGCGCTACGAACACGCTGCGCAGGCGGGTGTCAAATACACATAAATTCCAGCCCCCAAACTGAAACTAGGTCAGGGATATCCGGTTCAGTTAGGCGGCCCAATATTAGAGTTGGATGTGCTTGAGGAGAGGAGACAGACTAAACTATCACTCTAGTCCTCTAGGCCGCAGGTTGAGGCGTGTCTGTTAACCCTGTCTCCGTAGGGAGGGGAGAAGAAAACTAACTGTTACGAAATAGATTCTTCTTCTTTGAACGCTCCATATCGACCACTTGTTAAATTACTCTTTGTGATTTGTATGTGATCTAAGCCTAAGAGCGATTGTACGTTTTGCGAGTTATGTGTTAAAAGTTGGTCAGCACATCCTATTTCTGCGACGCTTTTTATTTACTAGGATAGCTTTCCTATGCCCCTACCTCAGTGACCTCTTACGACATGCCATGTAGATCACAGTGTTACTATTATTTGCTCCTCTTCTGGGCCCCAGCAATACACTGGCAAAAAAATCTACCAATATTCAGTTGGTTTTCGTTGCAATAAGTGGTTCTCAAAGGGTGTGCCCAGGCGCACCATTGTGCCCGGTGACATTCTTAGGTGCGCCCTAGGAAATCTCAGATCAGGGATTGATAACTCCGTGACCAGGGTTAAAAAAAATCGTCAAAATACATCAGGCCCATGCTTTTTATAGTCATAAATTAAATGATTAATGAAGGTATGTGGCAATTGTCATGTATTTTTGTATTTCTTTGCTTTGTGTATTTTATGTATTATATAATATAATAATAATAATAAAGCCCATAACCCGTTAGGGTCGTAGGAGTGTCACTGTGGAGACATCAGCACAAAAAGCACGCCATGAATCTCTGTCTTCAACTCCTCGAGCGAGTGTGGAGAAACTCTACCCCGACCAGCTCTTGATATTGTCAAACCAGGATTTTCTCTGCTCTCGTTTCCTTCTTCCACCCTCAACTGTTCCCTGTAGGATAGTCTTAGAGAGTGACATATGTCTCATCACATGCACGAACCACACAAGTTTACGCCGTTTCACGATTGAACCCGCATCTTATTGATAAAGTTGTTGTGTATAGTGCGCCTACAACTTTGTGTAGTACTTCAAGTGTGCCACAACATCAACAAATTTGACAACCATTGGTTGCAATTGTTACATAATGCCTGGTTGCAAGCCTGAAGAACATTAAATCCATGTCAGATGATCATTAATTGGTTGGTTCAATTGTATGGTCTCCTGGCGTGATCGGACCAGATCCAGATTTTCAAATTATCGTCACAAGAATCGCTTGATGGACCAAACCAATCGGAATATCGTTGCGGAAAAAAATGCAATACTGAGATGAGAAGTGCGTTTGTATTTGATCAATTCCAAATCCAAGTTGTCAAAACAAAAACAATAGTGAAATCGATTACAATACATTGTCCCAGTGGCGGCTCGTAATCATTTTTGTTTGTGGGGCCAGACAAAAGTTATCAGCAAAGCCATGTTTTTGGATTAGGTTATATTTTAGTATTTACTTCTTCTTCTTCTTGTGTTTGCTTGATATAATGAGGCGTATAATGAGGCTGATATAATAACGCCATGTTTTTGGATTAGGTTATATTTTAGTATTTACTTCTTCTTCTTCTTGTGTTTGCTTGATATAATGAGGCGTATAATGAGGCTGATATAATAACGCCATGTTTTTGGATTAGGTTATATTTTAGTATTTACTTCTTCTTCTTCTTGTGTTTGATATTGATATAATGAGGCTGATATAATAACGCCATGTTTTGGATTAGGTTATATTTTAGTATTTACTTCTTCTTCTTCTTGTGTTTGCCTGATATAATGAGGCGTATAATGAGGCTGATATAATAACGCCATGTTTTTGGATTAGGTTATATTTTAGTATTTACTTCTTCTTCTTCTTGTGTTTGCTTGATATAATGAGGCGTATGGCTGATATAATAACGCCATGTTTTGGATTAGGTTATATTTTAGTATTTACTTCTTCTTCTTCTTGTGTTTGCTTGATATGAGGTAAATGAGGCTGATATAATAACGCCATGTTTTTGGATTAGGTTATATTTTAGTATTTACTTCTTCTTCTTGTGTTTGCCTGATATAATGAGGCGTATAATGAGGCTGATATAATAACGCCATGTTTTTGGATTAGGTTATATTTTAGTATTTACTTCTTCTTCTTCTTGTGTTTGCTTGATATAATGAGGCGTATAATGAGGCTGATATAATAACGCCATGTTTTTGGATTAGGTTATATTTAGTATTTACTTCTTCTTCTTCTTGCGTTTGCTTGATATAATGAGGCGTATAATGAGGCTGATATAATAACGCCATGTTTTTGGATTAGGTTATATTTTAGTATTTACTTCTTCTTCTTCTTGTGTTTGCCTGATATAATGAGGCGTATAATGAGGCTGATATAATAACGCCATGTTTTTGGATTAGGTTATATTTTAGTATTTACTTCTTCTTCTTCTTGCGTTTGCTTGATATAATGAGGCGTATAATGAGGCTGATATAATAACGCCATGTTTTTGGATTAGGTTATATTTTAGTATTTACTTCTTCTTCTTCTTGTGTTTGCCTGATATAATGAGGCGTAGTCAGAGCAACTGGTATGACGCTTCTGACTGATTTTTGCATGGATACCTACTTTGCTTATTATCAGTGTCTAGTATTTACTATTATTTGTCTATTCTGTGAGTTATTCCCTTTTACTAGAATGATCTATATAAAGTAGGTCACAACTTGTCAACTACTTTAAACGTGGTACACAGATGTATATTGATGGTGCGGGCGATTAAATGATATTATTCTATGACGACTTTGCTGTACGGATCGGAATGCTGGAGAATGACAGAACAGGATATGTCCAGACTCTCCGCCTTTCATACAACGTGTCTGCGAAAAATCTTACGCGTGTACTGGCCGACTACTATCTCGAATCAGAATTGCTTGCACGATGCCAACAAGAGAATATGGGCACTATCATCCGAAGACGACGCTGGAGATGGATTGGACATGTGATGCGCATGGAGACTGGCTCCGACACGAAAACTGCACTGAGATGGACTCCAGAGGGTAGGCGAAAGCGTGGAAGACCCAAGACGACTTGGAGGAGAACGATAGAGCAAGAGCTGAAGGAAATGAATCATAGTTGGAACACAATACAGAGGAAGGCCATGAACAGGAAGAATGGTGTACGTTTGTTGCTGCCCTAAACGCCAGGGCGTAACAGGCTAAAGAGGATTCTATGACGGTTAGTTAATTATTTCTATTATCTATTATCTTTTATTATTTGTATATATCATTAGTATTTACGCAGCCAGACTAATTTTTAGCGCAAAAACACATTTAAACTGTGCACTTACTTGGTCACGTCAGAATTTCCTTACTGAATGAATGAAAATCACATATATTCACATATGCTAAATAAGCAATTGAGAGAGAGAGAGGTCGCATGTCGCTATGTTAACTGTCGGTTGAAATAGACCACATTTCTACTGGTCCTAAAAATAACGCTGGAAATTCGTGCAGTATACTAATTAGGGAAAAAAGGTACTGAATTTCAGACTGTCGTGAGCTAATCAGTTTTTAAGGGGTTTTAAAGTCGAAGGATTGACTTCATTGAACCGGGTTTTACCCCATATGGCTCGGTCCCTCTGCGCAGAAATGGCACGCCACCTGCCGAGAGTATCGCACAAAGCACGAACTCCGTAGCTCCGGCAACAATCCTAGGGTCTTTGGAAAAAACTGCACTCATGAACAGAACGGTGCGGTCCGGATTCGAACCCACGACCTTCGACTCGCAAGGTGAAGGGCGTAACCACTCAGCCATAGAGACCTTCGACTCGCAAGGTGAAGGGCGTAACCACTCAGCCATCAGTATCACGTTAAAAGTAATAATTATGAAAAACTAATTTATAAAATAATAAATACATGTTAAACATTATTTATGATGGGGCCCGGTCCCTACTGGCCCTTGAATTACGAGCCGCCACTGCACTGTCCCTTGATTTGCGTCAGACTGCTATACCGAATTATATACTGCAATCAATTTCTTACTTCTTGCTTAGCTTATTACTGTCTTGCGATTAGTCTATTCATACAAGGACCTTCACGTTCTCTTCTATTCTTTATTTGCAATTTTATTTTTCAATTATTTTAGTGTAACAATATTTATTTCAAAACTTTTCTTCCCTTTTCAGTTTCTGTTCACGTCAGCCATTTTGTTTCTTAATAGGATCGGAGGTTTGAAGGAAGAGAGGGAATTGTGGGGAATATCTCTTCCGTTCTGTTCTGATTGATTTTAACTGTAGCAACTGCATGCGATGTTGCTATTCTTCGTTTCGTTTCTTTTGTTTTGTCGTTTTTGTTGTAATTGTGTTTTATTTTGTTCGGAGATGAATTCCACTTTCAAAGTGCATGATGGGAATTGAGGTTAATGTGGGCGTGTCCGTGTGATTGTTTATATTTGAAACTGTGTGATTATTTTGTCGTGTGTTGTGTATATGTGTGTGTTATGTTGATGTGTGTTTTGTTTACATGTGATTATTCGTCGTGTGTTGTGTATATGTGTGTGTTATATTGGTGTTGTATTGTTTACGTTTAGTTCTTTGGCTGTGTGTTGTGTATACGTGTGTTATGTTGACGTGTTATGTTTACGTGTGATTATTTGGTCGTGTGTTGTGAATACGTGAGTTATGTTGATATTGTTTTGTTTACGTGTGGTTATATGGTTGTATGTTGTGTATACGTGTGTTATGTTGACGTGTTTTATTTATGTGTGGCTATTTGGCTGTGTTTTGTGCATACGTGTGTTATGCTAACGTGTTTTGTTTACGTGTGATTATTTGGTCGTGTGTTCTGTTTCTGTGTGTTATGCTGATGTGTGTTCAGTTGGCGTGTGGCTATGTTACCGTATGTTGTGTGGCTACTTGCGCCCGTGTGTCGCCGGGGCCCAAAATGGGAGCAAAGAATAGTAACACTGCGACTTACAAAGCATGTCATAAGAGGCGACTTGTAAAACGTAATTTCAAACATTTCATAGGCAGGCAATTTTATGGACATTTGATGCAAGAAAGACATTCTAAAAAAGATCAGGTCATCAGAAAATTATACATGGAACACAATTTAAATATAATTTATTGTTAGTGAAAATGTCTTTATTTTGGAAGATCAACATAAAGCAACTCTATGTATCCTGGTAGTACTTGTCAAATGAAGAAATCAGAAGAAGACTGGATGTGAAAGCAGTCATGCAATTCATAAAAGAACAACAGATTCTACTTCTTTTTCTTTGCGTTCGTTCTTTACAACCAATTTTAATCACTCTTTGTGATATGTTTGATCTTTGCCAAGAACGTGTATAGTTGCACATTGGTTTGGTAGGCCCTAAGCGCATAGACTTCTACACGTTTAGGACACATGCATCCGATTTCACCAAACCTCCTTAGTCGCCTCTTACAACATGCATGACAGGTAACAGAGGTTCTATTCTTTACACCCCAAAATTGGGCCCCGGTAACCACTCGGGCGAACAACAGATTAAATGGTTTGGACACCTGACAAGAATGCCCTGGTATTGCCTACCACAGAGAGCCACACAGAAAAAGTATAATGAGTACAAAGCAAGAGGAAGACTACACAAAAGATGGAGCGACGGCACTAAGAACAGCCTTACGAACATGAATATCAGCTTACAAAGTGCCTTAAAACAAGCACACACAAGATCCTATTCCCCCTCACTTCTATAAAGAAGTAAATAGTGGAAGAGAAGAAGTCTTATTATTTTGTCTCGTCTTGTATTGGTCGTGACAATAAATTCCTATAAATAAGGGAGGTAATCGTGAAAATTCTTTTCCAGAATTGTTGAAAAGTTAAAATGTTGAAATTCGTTGCCTGCGAAAAGTTACCAACAACAGCAAAAAAGACAGTCACCAACATCAACATAAAAAAGAAAGTTGGCACAGAACCTTGCTTGAATTACATTGAGAAACAAAGAAAGAAGTGCGTTGTCCACTTAATAAGAATGCATCCAAACTCCACAGTATACAGTCTTCTACAACAGAACATCAGGAAAGAAGGTGAGATGAAGGCCACCAAATAGATGGTTAGACGACATAGCAGAATTCTGTCAAAGAGCAAAAACAACAATCACCCAAGCCATCAGAACAGCATAAGAGAAAAACAGAAAACCACAACACTGGGCAACAACCCGGCAACAGTGTGACGACAAAAGAAGAAGCAGACGTGTCCCCTGCCATACATGTGTGCCTTCTTTGACTTCGAAGATCTTACCAGGTATATGACAGACTTAACACACAAAACTTACATGTCCAGTATTCAGTAGTAAACTGAGTCACCCTTCACAAACAACACTGCAACAATGTTGGTACCTTAGAGCTGACGGGTACCTTTATAAGAGCCACTATTATGAAGGAAGGAAGGCGAGAGGAAGACCGAGGAAAAGGTGGATAGATAACGTAGTTGAATTCTGCCAGGGGACTAAGAAAACCATCACACAAGTCACCAGAGAAGCGCAAGACAAGTACATAAAACTACGACACTGTGTTAACAACCCGGTAACAGTGTGCTAACAAAAGAAGAAGAAGAAGATTAATATGAAAGCCTTTTTCTTCTTCTTCGCGATCAATTTCTTATGCTCTGTTTAAACTATGAGATTTGTTGCCTTTATGAAGATGCAGGTCCGTTGAAGCTCCTCGATGGTTCTCCATAGCTTGTTTTGTAAGCTTCGTTCGTGAGACTATGCAGAGCCAAATATAAGGTGTTCAACTTAAAATCAGCCCGAGTGATAAATAGAAATTTGCCAGGTACGCATTGCATCTCGTATATTTACTATTTAAACCGGTTCTGACTAGCTTGTCCTACGTCACATTTGTTCATCGCCCCTTCCGCACTACAATTACACACCATCACACAACCTTGACCTATACTACGTCATAACTGAACCTTCTCATTTCCATACATATATGCCAGATTAGCTCCAATCACAGGCTGCTTTTAAGTTGAACACCCTGTATAAACTTATGGGCCGTCGGACTCAGGTAAGAATTATGGGAAATCAGATCCCAACTACACCACGTGACCTCACATTCCAGTATTGGTGTATATAGTCGAATTCAATTTAAAATCAACATAAAATGCTAAATCGAAGTTATATTATGCAACAAGTTAAGTTTAACAATAAGGAATATCAATATTATGAATATTTTCACCAATAAATAACCATAGACTCACAGAATTGAGTAAAATTGCAAAAAGCTTGCAGTGTTCTATCAAACATCTGTAATTTCCAGCCCCTTTTCTGATCTAGGTCAGGAATTCCCGGTCAGTTGTCTGGCCTAGTTATCTAGAGTTGGCTGTGGACTATGTTACGTTTCGTTGGTGTAGTTATGAAAGATTAGACTGCGCAGGATGTGCTCTGTAGTATGTGTTTCGGTCACATAAAGATCTTCTTCTTCTGCTTTAGCCCGCTATGAATTCAGGCGTAGCAGGGTACTGATACACAGCCAACTCTAACTGGGCCTGATAACTGACGGGAAAATCTCTGACATAGTTTTAGTTGGGAGATGGAATGTATACATGTTTGATAGAATATATATATATGTCCCGAGCGTTTTCTTATATTGATAATAAGCTTTCTCTGTGTCTTGGGCCTCATTCAACATATTCGCCCGTGGGGTGCCGGGGCCCGCAAGGGAAGCAAAGAATAACACCACTGCGATCTACAATGCGTATCGTAAGAGGCGACTAATGTAGGCACTAGGGATGCTACCTAGTAAATAAAAAGCAGCGCAGAAATCGGATGTGCTGGCCTTCTTTAGGCGCATAACGGCACAATCGCTCTTAGGCTCAGATCACATACAAATCACACAGAGAGTGTTTGACAGGTGATCGATGTGGAGCGTTCGAAGAAGGAAAGATTCAACATATCCACATTAATCATGTTAGTCGCCCGAGTGGTTACAGGGGCCCAAATTTTGGGATGGAAAGAATAGAACCACTGTTACCTGCACACATGTCGTAAGAGGTTTAGCTGAAATCGGATGCATGTGTCCTAAACGTGTAGAAGTCTATGCGTTTAGGGGCCTAC
This sequence comes from Arion vulgaris, assembly GCA_020796225.1. NCBI lineage: Eukaryota > Metazoa > Mollusca > Gastropoda > Stylommatophora > Arionidae > Arion > Arion vulgaris. The sequence goes on from CM036767.1 coordinate 12,567,138, forward strand.
AAACCAATGTGCAACGTATACACGTTCTTGGCAAAGATCAAACATATCACAAAGAGTGATTAAAATTGGTGGTAAAGAACGAACGCAAAGAAGAAGAAGAAGAAGGAGGAGAGCCATGTTAGCAGTCCATGGAATTCTCCTTATTCTTCTGTAAAACCACATCTCTGTGACCGCCATAGATTTTTCAATATGATAAAATCTACCGTTGTAGTTATCACACAGTGATACTATCTGCTATACATTTATCATCGACAGTCTCACGTTTGTTTACAATGGTGTCAAAAACTAAACATCCAAAATGGTGGCCGTAATATCTAAACATCTAAAACGCTCGACTGATTTTTCAAAAACAGGATTTTAAAATTACATTATTTTTTACGGGTTTATTATCGAGCGTTTATATTTTTACTTAGCCCTTTTTCTGGATTCTGTATAGTTGATGACGCAAGCTAACTTACGGAGGAGATATTCAGCCTTCGATGTCTGTTCAGGTGCAGGCTTTTAAATTCACATAAATATATGTTTTTTGTTTTCACATGTAACATCCGCTCATGATATTTATATCTGTATCTTTCTTTGGTCTCTCTTTTTTTTGACATCTCATTTAGAAATTCCGATCACGCTTAGTTTCTCAAGCGTGGTGTATTCATCATGATAAGCAAGTCATGTTAAGAAAGTGGTTCAAAAATGCTTTTAGATGTTGTAGTATCAGGATGGGGCAGAGTCAGATTTGGTGCTTCTTCTTCTTCGCGTTCGTTCTTTACGATCAATTTTAATCACTCTTTGTGTGAGCCCGTCTGGCCAGCGTGTTCGTAGCGCGTTGGACTACGGGTGACTATCCCTCTGTGTGTGCGGGTTCAATTCAGCGGTATGGCAGAAAAAACCACAGATTCGCCAGATTTACGGTGTTCGTGGTACCGAACCGAAGGGTTACGATGTCAATGGCACCGAGCCGAAGAGCTGAACAGCTCAAGTGCTTCTGCATCGGGGATAAAAAAAAAAAAAAAAACAATCACTCTTTGTGATATATTTGATCTTTGCCAAGAACATGTATACGTTGCACATTGGTTTGGTAGGACCCTAAACGCATAGACTTCTGCACGTTTAGGACACATGCAGCCGATTTCAGCCAAACCTCCTTAGTCGCCTCTTGCGATATGCATGGCAGGTAACAGTGGTTCTATTCTTTACACCCCAAATTTGGGCCCCGGTAACTACTCGGGCGTGGTGGTGCATCTTCTGTTGTTGAATGCGTATGGCTTGTATTACCAATACTATCTTCTATAAGTTGGATAGTGTAATGTGTCTATAGCTTAAGACGTAGTGAGCTCGATCACAACCCAAACACGCCTGGTTCAAACACCACGGCATGCAGTTTGGAAGCAAATTGGTTACTGTGGATTTTTGCTAACGGTAAAAATAGAACACCGTTCTCTCTCTCTCGCAATCACCGCCCAGACAGATGTACCAGATCTCCCCATAAATTCTATTCATGTGAAAATCTGATTCATGCAGCCATAGCATTGGTGTGTTTTACGTCACATCTTCAGCGCCATTTGGAGCTTTGGTGCTTATTCTTCGGTGATGTGTCCGGTTTCAGCCTCTTACAACATGCGTGGCAGGTAACAGTGGTTCTATTCTTTACACCCCAATTTGGGCCCGCACACACAGAGGGATAGTCACTCGTAGTCCAACGCGCTACGAACACGCTGGACAGACGGGCTTTTCAGTTGTATAGTAACACTTCTTCTAAATGGGGATCAAAGTGGCTAAATGGTTAAGCCGTTGCCTTGAATTCAAAGGTTGTTGGTTCGAATCTGGACTGTGCCGTTCTGTTCAAGAGTGCGTTTTTTCCAGACTTCTAGGACTGTTGCTGGAACTACGGAGCTCATACTTTCTGCAATATCTTAGCAAGTGGCATGTCTTTTCTGTGGAGAGGGACCAAGTCTAAATGGGGTAAAACCTGGTGGAATAAAGTCAATCCTTTGGCTTTAGACCCTTCTAGATCCTTTTTCGTCTGCTATGTAGGGCAATTCAAGACTTTATTAACAGAGGCATGTACATTTCATCAACCTAAGACCGAGTCTTGGTGGCGTCTGTGGCTTAAGGGATAGTGACTCGGCCTATTAACACCGACGTTCTGAGTTCGAATCACGCTACGGACAATTTGGTTACAAATTGTTTTGCGTAGATTTTTACAAAAGGACGATGGCACCACCCGTTCAGAAAGCAATGGCAAACTACTGAACGTAATAATGCCTAGAAAAATCACAAACAGCGTTAAAAAGCTGGGGTTGATTCGCAAAATCCTGTAAAGGATATGCAATTAACTTTAACTTTAAAAGCCAGTCTTATTGATTGATAGGACTATCTTCATTGCATTTCAGTTAATAACCATGTGTGCTCCGATTTCTTTCTTACACATGAAGATCTGAGCTGCAGTGCAAAAACTACGTAGCACCGGCGTGAGACCCCGATGTAATTTTCAAGATGATAAAGATATTTTGTAGGAACTTTTTGATTTTAAATCTTTTCGAATTAATTTTGTCATGGGAGCGGTTTTCCAGCCTTCTCTTCTCGATTTTAACTGCCAAGTGTTCTTTTACGTGCTCAAATTGAACACAGGACCTACGTTTTATCGTCCGTCTCCGATAGGACTAGGAACTCTATCTCACCTACACTGACACCAGGGATTTCTGGGAAAATATCCCTATCAAATGCTATATATATCCTATATTAATGTATGGCTCGAAACATGGACAATGAACAAGCAGTTAGAAGACAGAATTGATGTATTTGAGATGTGGATATATAGAAGAATAGGCAGAGTTTCATGGACAGAAAAACAGACAAATAAACAAGTTTTAGGAAAACTAGGCATGAAGAAACAATTATTAAGAGAAATAAAATTCAGACAAGTAAAGTATTTTGGGCACATAAAAGACATGACACCATGATAAAACATTTACTAGAGGGGAAAGTTGAGGGGAAGAGCAAGAGGAAGACCGAGAGATAAGTGGGAGGAAACTTTAAGAAATGGACAGGTTACAGTCTGGCAGTGTGCAACACCAAGGCGAAAGACAGAGGATGCTGGAGATTCATTGCAGCCAACCTTCGATGTGGAGACGGCACCTGATGATGATGATGATTCCGATGACTCCACGAGGGAGCAAACCGGTTACCTTCGACACGAGCACATAATCTCTACGGCACGGTGACCCCCAGTCTTATTGGTTATAGCAGGTCGTGTAGGCCGACAAACATAAAAAAAATAAGAATGAACTCCTTGGTGAGAATCCAGTCTGATAAGACCTGGAAACCTTCTCTGTGTCACATTTATGAGCACGCCCCTGGTGTTTGTCAAGTCGGCAACCTTGATAGGACGAGTTCCCACGGGATGAGTCGCTACAGTGCTAGACTGGATCGTTAGAGAAGAAAATGTGTAAGATTTGGCGGTGAAATCATTATGCCAGGGTGCCTGGGTGTCAGGGACAGAAATGTTATAGATGACAAATGCACGAATGAAATCTTCTTCTTTGCGTTCGTTCTTTACGACCAATTTTAATCACTCTTTGTGATATGTTTGATCTTTGCCAAGAACGTGTATACGTTGCACATTGGTTTGGTAGGCCCCTAAACGCATAGACTTCTACACGTTTAGGACACATGCATCCGATTTCAGCCAAACCTCCTTAGTCGCCTCTTACGACATGCGTGGCAGGTAACAGTGGTTCTATTCTTTACACCCCAAATTTGGGCCCGGTAACCACTCGGGCGTCGTTCGAATCTTGTGTTTGTCTATTTTTTTTTCGGAAGCTCTTAATACTTGTACATTGTTTATTTGTTGATCATATTCTTTGCTTCCGTTGCTTCCTCTGGAGGTTCTTGCAAAAACTCCTTGTTCTCATCTTACCTTACGCTTAACGGCAAGAGCGAGACGAATTCCATCATCCACCTGGAAAGACAATAGGCAATAGTCATAAGGGCAAGTCTTGTTCTAGTTTTATCAGGAAGGGCGTTTTAGTCAGAATAAGCTGGAACAAGTAGAATGAACTCCTTCCGGATGATTCCGGTTTGTTTAATAATAAACTAACTTCAATTTCTCTCATTTTCTGGCTACGTTCTAGAACTGGTACCTTCTTCTCTTATCTTCTCGATTTTACAACCGTCCGAACCTCGACACTCATATCATTTTCTTATCAAGGGCTAACAACCGACAGCCGTGAGTCGTTTTGTAACTTGCTGATTCACTACCAGTACCTGTGACTTTGATCTTCTAAGTTTTATTCTCATCACCCTATCTTGTCTGTTTACTGGGCGGAGAGTTTCAAGTTTAACAAAGCACAATCAACTCTTTACTTCTTCTTCATTGCTTTCGCCCGCTTTGAATTCAACGAGTCAGGGCACCTGATATGGCGCTTCTGGCTAATTTTTGCGTGAAAGCCTGCTTTCTTTTTTATTTCAGTGTCCCCGCATACAGGCGGGCCTTTCTTGACTTCAGAGGTGAGGACAACCAACTATAATATTGGACCATCACACTGACCAGGCAACCCTGACCCATTTTTAAGTTGGGGGATGATTTTTGTATATGTTTGATAGAACACTGAAAGCTTTTGTTAATTTTACTCAATTCTATGAGTCTATGGTTTTTATTGATAGGAAAATATTAATAATACTGATATTCCTTATTGTTAAACTTAACTTGTAACATAATATAACTTTGATTTAGCATTTTGTGTTGTTTTTTTAACATAACTTCGTCTTTATACACCAATACTGGAATGCGAGATCACGTGACGGTTGTGGTCTTATTTACTAGAATTTGTACCTGAGCACACTGGCCGTATGGTTATTGAAGGCTGCGACCAAAGCAACCAACTGGAAGGGAGAGGATATAAATGTGACGTCTATTGTGTTTCCCCAGGTCGCTGATAGAATTGGTTGTCTACTCTTTCCGTTAAACGTAGGGGTAGGAGCTTTAATTTGCGTCCTATGGCTAGATGAGTCGCCCTTGTTATATCCGTGTTGATTTAGTGTGGTCTTGATATTGTCTATCCATCTTTTTCGGTGTCTTCCTTACCTCTAGTACCTGATCTCCTTTTTATTATATGATGTTATTGGTGGTTGGTTGTATTTCATTCGTATTAAATGTTCAAACCACTGCATTTGTTGTCTTTCAATGTATTCGCTGCATGTAGCTATGCCTACTCTGTTTCTTCTTCTTCTTTGCGTTCGTTCTTTACGACCAACTTTAATACTCTTTGTGATATGTTTGATCTTTGTCAAGAAATGTATACGTTGCACATTGGTTAGATAGGCCCCTAAACGCATAGACCTACACGTTTAGAACACATGCATCCGATTTCAGCCAAACTTCCATAGTCGTCTCTTACGACATGCGTGGCATGTAACAATGGTTCGTTTCGTAGTCTATCTTTCCTGGTGACCCCCACCGCCTTCCTCGAGCATTTCATTTCATACGTGGTGAGCTTTTTGTGGTATGTTGCTATCATGGACCAGGTTTTGGCTAACAAAAAAAACCAAAACTTGCAATCCCATATCGTCATCGTGATATACAGATAACCTTTGCGCTCGCTTATTCCCTCTTAACCCAGCACAGTAACGTATCTATCTCTGGAATCGGAGAAGGCATGCCTTTATGAAGGGGGACACTATTAATAAGGAAAGCAGGAACTCACGCAAAACTCATTCAGAAGCGTCATACCAAACACCCTGACTTCGTCTGGCTATAAAGAAATCGGAAATTCCCTTTCAGTAGGTTCCAGCTCACTTTGGCATTGCAGGTAATCTTTTTCTTCTTCGACCGTTCTATATCGTCCACTTGTTAAACCACTCTGTGTGATTTGTATGTGATCTGGGCCTAAGAGCGATTATACGTTGTGCCAGTTATGCGCCTACAAGTAGTTCAGCACATCCGATTTCTGCGATGCTTTTTATTTACTAGGATAACTTCCCTAGATCCTACATCATTCGCCTCTTTCGACATGCTTTGTATGTCGCATTGGTACTATTCTTTGCTCCCCCATCAGTCTCCGACACCACGCTGGCGAAACCAACTGATTTGTTTGTTTGTTTAGTAGGGGATTAAAACCTCTTTAAGCCGAGACACGCCCTTTCAACCTAAGGTGAACCTTTTATTGGTTATATCAGAGCCTGTATGCCAACAAACATGAAAAATAAGAATTAATTCCTTTCGGAGACTCCGAGAATTTGGTTTTTGTTGGTTTTTCCGATCCTGAAGGACTTGAGCTTTTCAGCTCTTCGGCTCGGTACCATGGACATCGTAACCCTTCGGTTCGGTGCAACAAACACCGTAAATCTGGGGCTTTTTCTGCCATCCCGCGGAAATGAACCCGCACACACAGAGGGATATTCACCCGTAGTCCAACGCGCTACGAACACGTTGGGCAGACGGGCATTAGATTTGAATAACAACGCCTTTGTAATCTTCTGACCAGGCTAGATACTACACATGCTTTCCGTGTTGTTTCAGCATTGTGTCCTTGACCGTCAAGACACCGTTTCTCACTGGACACGTCAGTATTACAGATCTGATATATAGAATAATGTCGGACATTCACTGGGGAAATTGATTGTTTAAGCCTAACCCCTCAACTCAAGAATGGTACGACCGATTGATTAACTACTCGTAATGAGATTGCGTCACATATTGTAATCTTGGGGTAAGGTTTCCTGAGACTGACCACAAAAATTGTTGGACGAGATCCGATTGGTGTGAATTTATGTCCGCGTGTGAATAGAACTTTCCAGGTTTTGACACGTCTTGCCCGTTGTTTGACACAAGGTGAAGCCTAACCACCAGACAAAAGAACACAACCCAAACAAAAGTTTGCCTGCCGGTTCCTGTTGTTAATAAAGTAGTTCCGTCCTTTCAGTAGATAATGACCAGAATAAGGACATCACAAATCTAGCATAGGTGCGGCTGAAAAGAAGCAGCTTTATTCACCAGGCCAAAAGACTGAATAGGCAAACCTCAGACCTACCAAAAGTTGGCATTCCCCTAAAGTCTGTGCCAGAGCAAACCCCTTGGAGAGAGGAGACTGAACCAGAAGTATGTATCCAGACAGAAGTGAAAGGAATATTCGGCAAGGATGAGCAGAACAGCATACAACGCAAGACAGTCACTCCAGTTTACTTGATGAAGAATACCCACATGACCTCTGGGTCCGGGTATACACGGATGGGTCAGCAGAAAATGCAGTGAAGAATGGAGGAGCAGGAGTGTACATAGAATACCCAAACAACGCTAGAGATGCGATTAAAGTACCAAGGGGAAATTCTGTCACAACTATGATGCAGAAATTCAGGCAATCAAGGTGGCAACTGAAAAAATGTTGAATACCAGACCCGATCCTCAACCTGTTGTATTTTTGACTGATGCAAAATCAGCACTCCAAGCACTTCAGTCCAGAAAATTGCCAGGTCTACAGACCCTACTGTCTAAATTGTCCAAGCAGCGCAGGGTCGTCTTGCAGTGGATACCCTCTCACTGTGGAATACCAGGAAATGAAACAGCAGACCGATTGGCAAGGAAGGTGCTGCAGGAGAGCAGCCGGATGTGCCAGTTACCTACCACCAAAAGAAAAGGATGATTAAATCAATAGGAAAGCCACAAATACCAACACTACGATTACTATAATATGAGCAGATTGGAACAAGTTGTTATTCTGCGCCTTAGAACAGGACACAATCGGCTCCGCAGCCACATGTATACAAAATTCAAGATTGGCAATTCAGCCATGTGTACATGTGGACAGGCAAACCAGACTGCAGAGCACATACTTCAAGACTGCCCGAATATGATACACTGAGGCAAACTCACTGGCCTAACGAAACAACACTCGACATAAAACTACACGGACCTCTGTGTGAGCTACAAAAGACAGTGAAGTTCATACAAGAGACAACATTGAATATATAGACATATTTCAAACGAACGAAAGGAAGGAAGGAAGGACATCACTGTGTGTAAATAAAGTAGTTCCGTCCATTCAGTAGATAATGACCAGAATAAGGACATCACTGTGTGCAAATAAAGTAGTTCCGTCCATTCAGTAGATAATGACCAGAATAAGGACATCACTGTGTGCAAATAAAGTAGTTCCGCCCATTCAGTAGATAATGACCAGAATAAGGACATCACTGTGTGTAAATAAAGTAGTTCCGTCCATTCAGTAGATAATGACCAGAATAAGGACATCACTGTGTGCAAATAAAGTAGTTCCGCCCATTCAGTAGATAATGACCAGAATAAGGACATCACTGTGTGCAAATGAACGAGACAATTGTGTACCAAACTTTCATTTTGTGATTCTTCAGACGAAGTACTCATTTAATTTTATTGGGTTTTCTCAAACCGGTTTCCCTTCATATTAGCCTACCATATCGCGGTATTTCGTACAGACTCACTGTCAGCTATACAAGCCCTGGAGGCTATATCCGCTGACAGCACAGTACAAAGCTTAAAAAGATAACTTGCTCAGCTTTCAGAAAAGGCAGAAATTCACTTGCAGTGGATTCCATCTCACTGCGGCATTGCAGGCAATGAGAGTGCTGATGTCTTAGCTAAGGAGGGCAGTACCAAAGAGCAAATTTACCAATCCCTGTCTTTTTAAGAGGTCAAAACCCTCATACAGAGAAAATCTGCAGTAGACTGGAAGACTTCTTCTTCTTCAGCGATCTCTGGTCATGCGCTTTATTTACTGTGGACCACAAACTGGGCAGTCAGCTTCAGGTCTGTCATGCTTCCCCAAAGCTAAGTTTTCAGGTCGACTGGGTCTTCCAGTCTAGACAAACACTGGATATGATTATGGAAAAGACTCAATCAAAGACCTAAGCACAACAGACCAGGTCATCATATTTCGACTACGCACCGGACACTGCAGACTCAACAAACACTTATATAGACTAGGAATAAGTCAAACAGCTCTCTGCCAGTTTCAGCAGGCGGAACAGACACCAGAGCATATCCTGCAAGACTGTCCTCTCCTGGGTGAGCTGAGAAGCAACATGTGGCCACACCCATTCGACCCGAAAACTAAGCTTTGAGGAAACCTGACAGACCTGAAGCTGACTGCCCAGTTTGTGGTCCACAGTAAATTAAGCGCATGACCAGAGATCGCTGAAGAAGAAGAAGAATACCGGTTTAATCATGCTGCGTTACGCCAGCGAGACATGGACAGTGTATAGCAGACACGCAAGAAAACTAAACCACTTCCACACAAGCTTCCTACGCAGACTACTAAAAATAAACTGGCAGGACAAAATTCCAGATACCGAAGTCCTCACAAGAGCAAACATCCCAAGCGTCAACATCCTTTTGCAGAAGGTCCAAGAGATGGGTCGGTCACGTTGCTCGGATGCCTGATAAACGCATCCCAAAACAGTTGATGTTTTGCGAACTTGAAGGGGGCAGACGTTCAGCTGGTTTACAGAAAAAACGCTTTAAAGACACTTAAAGTGTCTCTGAAATGCTTCGATATAGACACCACGTGCTGTGAATCCCTTGTGCAAGATCGCCAAAAGGTAGAGCTGTAGTAACACAAGAGGAACCCACATAGCCGAGAATCATCGTGCCGTTGAGGCACATAAAAATTCGAGCTGCGCGAAAAGGCAGAACACACAGCACCCACATGTCTAACCTTGATCATGTATGCCCTACCTGTGATAGGGGATTGTGTTTTAGGATTGGACTCTACAATCAGCTCCGCACACACCAGAGAGGTGAAGCAGCACACGTCTGAGACTGTTGTCATCATCGCTTGCCATGAACGGCTATTATATTAATATTATATTATAATTATTCATCTCTCACTCTATCACCTCCTTGGTATCTACACCTCACTCCAGCATGGCTTTATCAATCCATCCATCATTCAGCCAACCTTCTCTATACCATCCGACCCACACTAATCGTTCATGGATGTAATGCCTAGTTAGCAGAGGCATATGTCTTCCACAGGTAGTGTTCAAGGTTGCCTCACAGCCTGGATATGACCTTGATCTGGGGTACAGACTTCTGGCTGTCTGTTCGTCCCACAAGCTTCTATTCTCTCCCAAGGCAGGCAGTGAGTCTTCGTTTTGTGTTATTATTGTATGCAGTGGCGGCTCGTCATTAAGGGGCAGTGGGGCCGGGCCCCACCAAAAATAATGTGTAACGTGTATTTATTAGTTAATAAATTAAAATATAACCTAACCCAAAACCATGATTTTCCCGAAAATTTGAGTTTGGCCCCACCAACAAAAAGGATAACGAGCCGCCACTGATTGTATGTATAATTCTCTTATACTATAACAACAAATGCTAACAACAGATGGAAATGAGATGAAGGAAATTAAAAGAATAAACATGGACTTACAACAAAAATTAAATAACTAAAAACAATATGGAACGGAACTGATAAGAAAACAAAGATCAGAATACTAAGAGCATGCATATTGCCATTGGCAACGTATGGGTGTGAAGCATGGACATTCAATACGGTAGTGGAAAAACATATATGTGCTTTTGAATATAAGCTACAGAAGAGTCCTCTGTATATCATGGACAGAGAAGAGAACAAATAGATCTATCCAGAAAGAACTCAAAATCGAAGAAAACTGGCTAATGATACAAATAAAAAAAAAGAAAATTGAGATATTTTGGACATATAAAAAACATGAAGGGCTGGAGTAGAGCATCATGGAAGAAGGCATACTGGCAGAGTGATGAATAGGAAAACCACGGAGAAGATGGGTTCAGGATGTAGCTGATGGTTTGAACATGACGTCTACAGAGGCGGGACATCTGGCCTATGAGAAAGAAATTCTGAAGGACTGTTGGGGTGGCAAAGATCTGCTCAGGACAAGCTATTTGATGATTATAATAATATTTCACTTACACTATTGTCTGTCTATTCTGGTTGTAGGTTTAGACAGACATACTTCAAATGGAAGTATGAGGAACAGAACACAGTTATTGAGATGGTAGAAAACAGGATTATATACTTTGACCAGGATTCTAATCCACCTTAGGTGCTCACCTCTCGTTCCAAAGGGTACATGTTTGCTTCCTCGTGAAGCCACCATCATCAAGGTGCGTATCCTTTATAGGACGTTGCTCTCTTTGCAGCACATCCGAAATTCACTCTGTCTCTTGCTAGTTCACCCACTTCGTCGATGGTCATGTTCATGGTTTCTTTAATTTCTTGTAGCCATCTTCTTCTTGATCTGCCTCTGCGTCCTGGGACCCTGTCCTCTAGTATTGTTCTTTCCAGGCCATCATGACTCTTGATGTGACCAAAGTATGTAATTTTTCTGTATAGTATGTTGTTATCAGCCAATTCTCTTTAACATTTAGTTCTTTCAGGACATCAGTGTTCTTCTTTTCTGTCCATGTATTGTAGGATCTTTCTGTAGCATTTAGTTTCGTAGGGTCTTTCTGTAGCATTTAGTTTCGTAGGATCTTTCTGTAGCATTTAGTTTCGAAGGATCTTTCTGTAGCATTTAGTTTCGTAGGATCTTTCTGTAGCATTTAGTTTCGTAGGATTTTTCTGTAGCATTTAGTTTCGTAGGATCTTTCTGTAGCATTTAGTTTCGTAGGATCTTTCTGTAACATTTAGTTTCGTAGGATTTTCTGTAGCATTTAGTTTCGTAGATCTTTCTGTAGCATTTAGTTTCGTAGGATCTTTCTGTAGCATTTAGTTTCGTAGGATCTTTCGGTAGCATTTAGTTTCGAAGGACTAGATTTTCGTTCTGTGAAGCCATCGGGTATTTTTCCAGAGATCCCTGATCTCAGTGTAGATGAAATAAAGTTCCTAGTTCTATCGGAAATGGACGATAATACGTAGAGCCTGTGGCAGTTCAAAATCAAAAAGAGAAAGCTGGAAAGCCACAGCCCGGTCAAAACTAATTAGCAAGATTCAAAATAAAAAATTTTTAAATGTCTACAAAATATTTTCACCATCTTCAAAATTACATCGGGGACCTCGCCGGTGCTAAGGAGTTCGTGCACTGTCACTGAGATCTTCCTATGTAAGAAAAAAATTGGAGCACACATGATTACTCACCAAAGTGGAATGATGATGGTCCTATCAATCAATCAATCAATCAATCAATCAATTTTTTTAAAAAAAACATTGACTCGTAGATTCATGAAATATAGCAATCAAGTTGACAGTGTTGTATCAAAACATGTAAAAGTCAAACACTTGTGATCAATTTTGTTTGGCGTTAAATGTTAGCTATTCAACAGAGCCGTGTTAGTAGAGGCAAGGAGCACCCGATTCAATAGCTGAACTACACGAGAAGGTATGTAAAAAAAGCCTGACGTTATTGCCTGTAATTCCGTTCTTTAGAACGGTGTAGGACAGGTGAGATGAGAGTCTAAGGAATTGAATGGCTAGTGCAGTCGCCGTGAAGCTGTTATTACTTACTTACTTAATCCCGTCATGCCTAGGGACACATGTGGCTTCAGAAAGGACTTTCCATGCTCTCCTGTCCCGTGCAACCTTCAGCGAAGAGCCCCACGTCAGAGATGCGGTGTCCAGTTCCTCTTCCATCATGCGCCTCCATGTTGTCCGTGCTCTGCCTTTCTTTCTCTTTCCTCTGGTGTCCAAGTGAGGGCTACCCTTGCAGGCATTTCTTGTCTCATTCTCATAACATGTCCGAGCCATTTCCATCTTCTCTTTTGAGTATGTCATTCATTGCCTCTTGTCTTGTATCTTGGAGTAGTTAGTTATTGGATATTTTTACTGGCCAAAAGATTCCCAAGATTCTGCGAAGACAAGAGTGGTGGAAAACTGATAGCCTGCTAGTATCTCCTTTGGTCATCCTCCAACACTCCGATCCGTAGAGCAAAACTGGCAAAACAATGCTTTTATAGAGTTTAAGAAGCTGTTATTGTTAGAATGTTTCTTCTTGTTTTTCTTCTTCGAGCGCTCCATATCAAACACTTGTCAACCACTTTGTTGGATTTGTATGTGATCTGAGCCTAAGAGCGTTTGTACGTTGTGCCTGTTATGCGCCTACAAGTAGACCACCACATTCGATTTCTGCGCTGCTTTTTATATACTAGGGTATCATCCCTAGCGCCTCATTCCTAGGGCCTCCATCAGTCGCCGCTTTCGATATACATTGTAGGTTGCAGTGGTACTATTCTCTGCTTTTATTGCGAGCAGGTGGTTAGGATGTTTAATTTATGCCCCCAACAGAAAAGAATCCTTGGCCTTATTGTGAAATGAACAGGGGTTTCCCTCATGGGAGCCGCGCGATCCATTCTGTCAGAGACTCCCAGAAAGTATGTGTGGCAGGTATTTTTCATTTCTTTATATTTTTTTTTTTTTCGATCCAGAAGCACTTGAGCTTTTTCAGCTCTTCGGCTCGGTGCCATGGACATCGTAACCCTTCGGTTCGGTGCCACGAACACCGTGAATCTGGGGAATCTGTGGCTTTTCTGCCTGCCCACGGAATTGAACCCGAACACACAGAGGGCTAGTCACCCACAGTCCAACGCGCTACGAACACGCTGGGCACGCGGGCCATTTCTTTATATAAGACTTATAGCAGTCATACTTTGCGAACATTGTAAATAACACAAACAATGAGATTCCCATGCGTCTCAATCATGTAGTAAATGTTGTGTTTAAAAGACAAGACGGAACAGTTGTTTTGAGCGCACGCCTCTGATCTTTGTTGTGCAAACATGCCCCCCAAGCAGTTGCTGTATAAAGATGACCCTGAACTTTATTGTGTAAATACATCATAGATCGTTGCTAGAAAATGCACGCCACCGATCATTATTGTGCAAATATCCCTAATTTTCCTTTGGTTCAAATTTCGGTTTTTGAAAGTTTCTGTTGGAAACAAGTGCACGCTACGCTTCACGGTTTAAGTGTATTATATTCGCAACCCGTCCCCTTACCTCCCACAGACACACCCAGCTGGAGTGTTCCATAGATCATAAGCCAGACATTTTAGAAATGCTGACAGTTAAATATTTGTTAGTGTTTGCTGCGGCAGAATTTGATAAGCTGCCATTTGAACTGTCTGTATCTCTTCCTGTAGCACACAATCGGACATTTTGGGATTAATGAGGGAAGACAGTAAAGGGAAGGGGAATAGTTCAAGAAGCAAAATGATCTGAAGGTTATTGGAGAAACGGACGCCGTGAAGCATTCTTCTTCATCTTCTTTGTGTTCGTTCGTTACGAGCAATTTTAATCACTCTTTGTGAGATGTTTGATCTTTGCCAAGAACGTGTATACGTTGGACATTGGTTTGGTAGGCCCTTTTTTTTTTTCTTTTTTCCGATCCAGAAGCACTTGAGCTTTTCAGTTCTTCGGCTCGGTTTCAAGGACATCATACATCTGGGGAATCTGTGGCTTTTTCTGCCATCCCGCGGAATTGAACCCGCACACACAGAGGGATAGTCACCCGTAGTCCAACGCGCTACGAACACGCTTGGCAGACAGGAACGCATAGACTTCTACACGTTTAGGACACATGCATCCAATTTCAGCCAAACCTCCTACTCGCCTCTTACGACATGCGTGGCAGTAACAGTGGAGATCATATTCTTTACATCCCAAATTTGGGCCCCGTTAACCACTCGGGCGCCCTGGTAACCACTCGGGCTAGTGAAGCATTGAAACAGTATTCATGTTCGTCTTCTGTGTACACACTAAATATTTCTTTAAAAAAAAAATAGTTTTCCCTCTCTCTACATTGCTCCAAACAACATTCTGGAAATATGTCTACTTCTTTTTCTTCTTCAAACGCCCCATAACGACCACTTGTCGACCGCTGTTTGTGATTTGTATATGATCTAAGCCTAAGAGCGATTGTACTTTGTGCCAGTTATGCACTTACAAGCGGGCCAGTACATCCGACTTCTGCGATGCGTTTTATTTACTGGGGCGCCCGAGTGGTTGCCGGGGCCCAAATTTGGGGTGTAAAGAATAGAACCACTGTTACCTATCACGCATGTCGTAAGAGGCGACTAAGGAGGTTTGGCTGAAATCGGATGCACATGTCCTAAACGTTAGAAGTCTATGCGTTTAGGGGCCTACCAACCAATGTACAACGTATACACGTTCTTGACAAAGATCAAACATATCACAAAGAGTGATTAAAATTGCTCGTAAAGAACGAACGCAAAGAAGAAGAAGAAGACAAAGTGGGCGGTGGGTCGAAAAAGTTTGGGAATCTATGGTCTACGACAACCGGCACGGCACCTGATGCTAATGATATATATACATAACTTATGGCATACATTTTAAACAGGAAATATAAGCAATAAATTATATGTGGTTTTTTTTTCTCCGGAAAACAGTCGGGTCACGGATGAAACGTTTATGAGAAGATAACCCTTGAGCTGCAAGTGACTAAAACATCATTCAGGGAAAGACAAGCCAGTGAGCGGAATCTTATCTCGACGCGTTGTTCTGAGTCACGAGTACCCCTCGTTGTGAGTTTCTCCCACCGTCTTCCAGGGTGCTAGCTAGCTATAGCTAAGTGTGTTCTCGTTAGTTTGAACGTAAAGATATCTAGCCAGCTAGGAAGATCAGAAACGTGTTGTCTAAATAAATAAATATCAACTTCAAGAAAATGACTGATTGTCTGCCATTTTTGTTGTTGCTGACAATGTTGGTGTTTGTTTCGACGTTTTTGTTTACTTGAGAAAAACAACATTTTAAAATCAGTATTGTGGTGGTGGTGGTCTTGTTCTACAGTGGATAGAGTGACTTCACTGCACCGGGATTTACCCCATATGGCTCGGCCCCTCTCCGCAGAAATGGCACGCCATCCGTCGAGAGTATTGCACGAACACCGTAGCTCCAGCAACTTCTTCTCTTCCTCGAACGCTCGTACCCCCACTTGTTAACCACTCTTTGTGATCTGTATGTGATCTGAGCCTAAGAGTGATTGTACGTTACGCCAGTTATGTACCTACAAGTAAGCCAGCACATCCGATTTCTGCTACACTTTTTTTAACTAGGTAGCTTTCCTTAGCTAACCTCTGTCGGTTCTTACGACATGCCTTGTAGGTCGCAGTGGTACTATTCTTTGCTTCCTTGCGAGTCTCGGCAACATACGGGCTTCTTCTTTGAACGCTTTATATCGACGACGCGTTAACCACTCTGTGTGATTTGTATGTGATCTGACCCTAAGAGCGATTGTACATGGTGCCAGTTATGCGCGTACAAGTAGACCAGCGCATCCGATTTATGCGACGTTTTTTTTTACTAGGGCAGCTTCCCGTAGCTAATCTCAGTCGCCTCTTACGACATACCTTGTTCGTCGCAGTGGTACTATTCTTTGCTCCCCTTGTGCGTCTCGGCAACAACCGGGCGAATACATTCAGTCAAAATTCAGGAACAAATCTAACACATTGTTCATTTGAGGATCATCTTCCTCGCACATCGCACATCGCACATCGGACATCGCACATCGGGCATGTCCATAATTGCTCTGATCTCCTTGCAAGCATGTATTTCAGTACGTTTAGACTAACAACTTCCGTTCTGTGTTGATTAATGTATCTACTGATATTTCTCTCGTAGTTTTCCAGTCTTGTCGCACTTATCGGTATGCATAACTTACGCAAATCTTACACAAAGCCGGATCGCTTTGATCGTTGTCTTCTTCTTCTTCTTCTTCTTTGAGTTCGTTCTTTACGACCAATTGTAATCACTCTTTGTGATATGTTAGATCTTTGCCAAGAGCGTGTATACGTCGCACATTGGTTTGTAGGCCCCTAAACGCATAGACTTCTACACGTTTAGGACACATGCATCCGATTTCAGCCAAATCTCCTTAATCACCTCTTACGACATGCATGGCAGGTAGCAGTGGTTCTATTCTTTACACCCCAATTTGGGCCCCGGTAACCACTCGGGTGGATCGTTGTCTAATGAAGATACAAATGATCTGAAAATCAGCTTTCCTGGAATGATGAAACTAACGCACAATCTCGGTGTTCAGCGATTCCTGATTGATTTCTTCTTGCATTCGCACGTTAAGAATTCAGAAGTATTCAGGGCGTCTAATATGGAGCTTCTGACCGATTGATAGAACCATCATCATTGCACTTCGGTGAGTAGCCACGTGTGCTCCGATCTCTTTCTTACACAGTAAGATCTCAGCTGCAGTGCACGAGCTTCGTAGCACCAGTGATGATCCTCGATGTAATTTTGAAAATGGTGAAGATATTTTTGTAGAAATTTCTAAATGAATTTTTAAAGGGCAGCTGCTTTCCAGCGTGCTTTTCTCGATTTTTAACAGTCAAGGGTTCTTCGAATCAAATTGAACAGGGGACCTAAGTTTTATCGTCCATCTCCAATAAAACTAGGAACTCGATCTTGTCAACACTGTGATCAGGGATTTCTGGAAAAAAATATAGATGGCTCTGCAAGGGAGCGAACCTGACTGTTGTTTGTGTGAAGGCCTGTTTTCCTTTATTACCAGTGTTCTCCGCCATACAATCGTGCTTTCTCTAACTTCAAATTTGATATATATATATACTGAGAAATTGTTTGTCTTTACAGATCATGGTATCTTTTTTTATTTTATTCATGATTGTTTTTTTTAATGATTCTCTCTTTCTCCAATCACCGCCCAGACCGATTACCAGATCTCCCTATAGATTCTATTCATGTGGAAATCTGTTCAATCAAACGAAGTCATCTCTGAAACGATTTTGGAAAATGTTCAATTTTAATGAAGCGTCCATTGTAATACTACCTGGCAGCCTGCCAAGACCGTTATATTCTGCAGGCAATTCCACTCAGCTGTTATCCTAGTAAGACCGGACTCGACATGCCGACAGTAGGTTGACTCGAGCATACGTCTCAAGCAGCAGCAGGCATATCCTACTGGCAGTCCCTTTGAAATCGATTCCAGCCTTCTGGTGTCGTCCATCTTAGACCATTTGAGCCTAGTGCTACCGCGGTTGTCGATTTCACAGGTTTACTGGTTTGCTCGTTCTAGCCATCTAGTGTTTACGGTGTGGAGTAGGTAGCTCCGCGTCCAACCTCCTTAGTCGCCTCTTACGACATGCGTGGCAGGTAACAGCGGTTCTATTCCTTACACCCCAATTTGGGCCTCGGTAACCACTCGGGCGCAATGATTCTAATATTCGTTGATTATAATTTTGAAATTAATTGATGTAAAATTTTGAGCGAAAATTTAAAATAAAAAAGAAATACATTTTGATTAAAATCACGTGTCTTCTTTTAATAATTTATTAACTACGGACAAAGCCGGGTACAACTTCTAGAATCAATCCAATACAGACAAAGCCGGGTACAACTTCTAGACAATCAATACGGACAAAGCCGGGTACAACTTCTAGACAATCAATACGGACAAAGCCGGGTACAACTTCTGCAGGCAATCCAAAGCCGGACACCGCCGGGTACAATTTCTAGACAATCAATACGGACAAAGCCGGGTAACAATTCTAGACAATCAATACTGACAAAGCCGGGTACAATTTCTAGACAATCAATAATTCAATGTTATTGTGTTTGCTGAGCTTGATAATAACTTTCTGAGTTCCGTGGCGAGTCCTGGGAATATGAGCAGAACATGGCGTGTTGATTGATTGATTGGGACATCATCATTGCACTTCGGTAAGTAAACATATGTGCTCCGATCTCTTTCTTACACAGGAAGATCTTAGCGGCAGTGCACGAACTCTGTAGCATCGGCGAGGGTTCCAAATGTCAGTTTGAAGAAAACCTACGTTTTATCGTTCGTCTCTGATAGAGCTACACTGAGAGAATGGATCTCTGGATAAAAATCCCGATGTCTCCACGAGGGAACGAACCGAGTACCTTTGGATTGAGAGTCAAGCACGTTACCTCTACACGACAGTCATCCCTTATGCGTTTTGACTCTTATCCTATGGATAAGGATAATTGTGATAATATTGTTCAGGCAAGAGCCTCCTTCTTCTTCGAAAGCTCCATATCGACCACCTGTCAACCACTCTGTGTAATTTGCATGTGATCTGAGCCTAAGAGAGATTGTACGTTGTGCCAGTTATGCGCCTACAAGTAAGTCAGCACATCCGATTTCTTTTCTGCTGTTTATTTACTGGGTTATTTACTTAGAGCAAGAGGAAGACCGAGAGATAAGTAGGAGGGAAACTTTAAGAAAGGACAGGTTACAGTCTGGCAGTGTGCAACACCAAGACGAACGACAGAGGATGCTGGAGATTCATTTCAGCCAACCTTCGATGTGAAGACGGCACCTGATGAATGAATGAATGTGCTAGGTTAGCATCCCTAGTGCCTAAATTAGTCGCCTATTACGACATGCATTGTAGATCGCAGTGGTACTATTCTTTGCTTCCCTTGTGGGCCCCGGAATCACACAGGCGAGGCAAGAGCCTAATATGGAAGACTGGTTTGTCAACATTTAGTACAAACCCTAGTTTTATTTAAGGAATGTGGCCTCGCCTTCTCTAAACTTATCATACCCCTAAATTTTATGATGTTCAGAGATAGTTTTTAGCTACCGTGACACCGGCCTTCCGGGGAAAACCCAGTCATTCACCTGTATCGACCAATCGCTACTTCACGTAGTCAAACAGTACCTGTTTAGTCCAGTCTCACTCTACCTGTGAAAGTCGGTGTGAAAGGTAAAACACATCCCCTTGTAAGTCATATGTTACCGTTTGCCACGCTATGCCAAAGATTTTGTAGGGTTAGGCACCTTGGTGGCGGTGAGAAAAATTAACAAGAATGGAGGTAAGGGGGAAAGAGAAATTGGGACAAGCTACCTGTTTTTGCTTTCATGGAGAGAACACATTTTACTGTCAGTGACCTGATGTTTGTTCGGTACTTCCTAACTGTGGTTGTCTTTCTGGCTTCTTGCTAAGCGCCACGTACTAGTGTAGAGTAGTAGCGTGTCTTCCGTACGTTGCCACATTTCCGTTCCTACTGCGGTGAGTAATATCAGAACCAACTATAAACTTATGGACTATCAGACTCGGTTAAGAATTATGGGAAATCAGACCACAACTACACCACGTGACCTCGCTTTCCAGTATTGTTGAAAATATACGAATTCCTTTTAAAATCAACACAAACCGCTAACTCGAAGTTATATTATGTAACAAGTTAAGTTTAATAATAAATAATATCAATATTATGAATATGTTTCACCAATAAATAACCATAGACTCACAGAATTGAGTAAAATTGCAGAAAAGCTTGCAGTGTTCTATCAAACATATGTAGATTCCAGCCCTCTGGTCTGATCCAGGTCAGGTGTTTCCCCGTCAGTTGTCCGAAGGCCCATAAGTTTATAGTTGGCTCTGGTCGAATCCTGTGTTTGGTAATTTGTCTCTAAGTCGCCCATGTGGTGCCAGGGCTCGCAAGGGGAGCAAAGAATAGTACCACTGCAACCTACAATGTATGTCGTAAGAGGCGACTGGTGTAGTCCCTAGGGATGCTACCTAGTAAATAAAAAGCAGCGCAGAAATCGAATGTGCATAACTGGCACAACGTACAATCGCTCTTAGGCTCAGATCACATACAAATCACACAGAGTGGTTGACAAGTGGTCGATATATAGCGTTCAAAGAAGAAGAAGTCTCTACGCAAAGCTCACGCTACACACAATTAGTAGTCAGAATAATGAAGGACTGACTGTTTGTCAGTTGCTGGTGAGTGAATGCCTGATACCCAGTTAGAAATGAAACTAATTACATTAAGTGAGAACGAGAAGATAAACAGCCCAGGCGCGGTGATGCGCGGATATCTAGGCCTGGTCGAAGTCTAGCCACAACCTACTCCTCCCATCCCCTTCTCTTTATCTTTTTTAAATGCTTCGATTCCATCGTTTCTCATACGATTCTAAATTGTGAATCATTTTTTTAAATTTTAACTGTGTTATTTCCAGTGTTGTTCTTCAACCAGAACGTATCTCATATTTAGTTCAAAGGCGAAGGATGACTTTATAGCACTTTGTTTCCCCATATGGCTCCGTCGCTGTCGGCAGAGAGGGCATGTCATCTACCGAGAGCATTGCACAAAGCACGAACTCCGTAGCTCCATCAACAATAGTAGCGATCTCATGAAAAAGTCTACATGTGTCTTGGTCTGGATTCGAACCCGCAGCCTTCAGTACGACCGGCAAACGACGTAACCACTTCGCCGTTGAGTTCTGTGTACGCTACCCTGTGAATGGATATACATTAGAGTTTGTCTATCGACTCAAGCACACCAGGGTTGTGTGTTCAGTCCCAAACTCTACGTTCCATGAGCGAGGAAAGGAATTGGCCCTCCTACCTCCTGCTCCCTTAGGCTAAAATATAAATCGACAGACACTTCATATTCTAAGGACTGAAATGGCTACGAGAATTAAATTATATTTTATTTCCTTATATCTTGAGTTTCGACCCTACTGACAGAAGAGGGGTGGGTTCCAGTAACGGATATCTCGAAGTTCGACGCAGTCACCATCACAGCTAGGCTCTAGCACCCTAGCTATACTGGAGCCTGGCTATGCACCCATCGAGGATAATCGTTCATAGTAGACGCCCTGAAGATATTCGTAAGGAGCTGTTTATCAATTCAAATCATGAACCTTGACACGGAAACTCCTATATACCCCTTGATATAGTTATTTATATAACATTTACTAAGGGGTTTTTCCCAAATTAAGGACGCCCATGTCTTGCAAGGGGAGCAAAGAATAGTAATACTGCAACCTACAAGGCATGTCGTAAGTGGCGACTGAGGTAGGGGCCTAGGAAAGCTTTCTTAATAAATGTTAAAAATCGTAGAAATCGGATGTGCTGGCCTATTTGCAGGTGTATAACTTGCACAACGTACAATCGCTCTTAGGCTTAGATCACATACAAATCACAAAGAGTGGTTTAACAAGTGGTTGATATAGAACGTTCAAAGATGAAGACCGTTTACCTCGGATAAATTGAACACGTTGTATACAACAGTACAACAACATACAAACAAATGCAGGGTGTCATTTTGTGGTTAAGCCTTTACTTTGCGTTCTGAAGGTCATGGTTAGAATCCGGACTGTACCGTTCTGATTAATTTGGACCATCATCATTGCACTTCGGTGAGTAACCATGTGTGCTCCGATTTCTCATTCACAGGAAGATCTCAGCTGCAGTGCACGAACTCCGTAGCACCGACGAGGGTCCTGATGTAATTTTGAAGATGGTGACGATATTTTTGTAGGAGTGTTAGTTTTTAATCATATTTCCTTGTTTTCCGGTGCATTTTTGCAGTGACATCTAGGAGTAGTTGCCGGTGCTATGGAGATTGTGCTTTGTGCAATACTCTTGACAGGTGGTATGCAAGTTATGAGGAGAGGGACCGAGCCATATGGGGTAAAACCCGGTGCAATAGTCATTCCTTCGGCTTTAGACAAACAAATGCAGACTATGTTGTATGCTAAGCGAAGATCAACAACCCAAACGTTACCAGGACATTGAATAAGAAATAGATGCAGGATGGGCGGATCCAAAACAATTGGACGAAACTTTAGTCAAACAGGCATAACAAAGGATAAGACCCGAGATCTTTCGATACAAAAAAGGGGATCTCGGTGACGTATCTCTTATTCAACTTGGTGGTTCCGCCACCCTCACTTGTCCCGTTTTCTCCAGTGTCCCAGTCACGACTAATTAAATACCGACTCTCCTGTGTTTATCCGAGCAACATGCCAGCCAGTTATCTGACGCCAACGATCAATGCGCACAAAGCGTCCCACGATAGTTCTACCCTTGTCTGCGCTTGGGATTTCAAGCCTCGGCTCCGCTCAGTTCTCTCTTTGTCGCACGCTTTCTCACCGCCGAAACTTCACGCGGTTTAAAATAAATAAAAAAATAAGAAAAGATGAAGAAGATAAATGATACTATACACGTTCGTCTACAGCAGTAGTATCCTGGCAGAGATACATTCAGGTCACAACTTAATCGTTCTCTAACCGTTTCCCCCTCCGCAACTGAATAAATCACACTCGGGAACAACGATCTGGTTCACGGGTCAGTCTCGTGCAGTGCGTGGCCTCGCCTGTTAGACTAGTTCAGGGGCCTTGATGAATATTCATGAGCTTTATTGTGCTAAAGCGCTTATCCCGGCTATTCCGTTCGGCATGCGTCCGTGTGTGTGTAAACTCAGACATGATCGCGAACACACTGTTTACTATAATTACTACGGTAAATTGTGACAGAAAACATTCCTGATTAATACCGGATTATCTCTATTGGATTACATAATGCAATGAAAGACAACATTAGTGGACTTACAAACAATCTACGTGAGTATTAAGTATTTGTTCTAGCTTGCAAAGTTTTGTTTTGCTTTCTCCTCTGCTTGGCTCGTGTATCCAACCAAAACTCGTGTGTTTACAGTGATAGGATCAGCCAGCGGCCAGGAAGCTTTAAGCGTTCTTCATGAATGTGCTAGTTTCCTCCAGCTTCTTAGGCCTGGCGGATTAGAAACAAATTAAGTGACCTGACTTAAGAGAGATGAATTTCATGAATTAAAGACTTTACTTAACAGAGCGATGAGTTTATTAATAGCTGGTTGTTTTATTTTTAGATTCCAATCCTTGCTTTTTGATTTGTTCATTGTTCCACCCACCCACAAACTCCACCAATAGACGATTAGATATATATTATTAACACAAATGATCATTCTTTTGGAGACCTCTTTATTTAGTTAAATATGGGATTAAAAGTGGGTCCTTTTTGTTACAAAAAGTTACTTTCAACCCAAGATTGGGGTCTTGTACAAAGTACATGAATAAAACCCACCTCCCTCATGTTAAAACTTAGTCATTGTTTTATTAATAGGCATACTCCACGCCGGTTGAAAGAAAGACAAGAGAAACGGCCGTCAAATAAAGAACATTTGTTTCATTTTGTGAAGATAACAAGTAAAATGAGAAAATAGGAAATTTATATTTTCTAGTTATTTTTGTTCTGTTCTTTACTTAATAGCGCTGTTCATATTTTATTATTTTTTTTTAAACTCCACCCTTCCACCTTTCTTAAGACAATACCTTCTTCTCTACCACCATTTAATTCTTTATAGAAGTGGTGGGGGGTAGTGTTCCTGTCTGTGCTTGTTATGTACTCTGTAAGCTGTTATTCATTTCCGTAAGACTGTTCTTGATGCCGTTGTCCATCTTTTGCGTGGTCTTCCTCTTGCTTTGTACTCTTTATACTTTTTTTGTTTGGCTTTCTGTGGTAGGCGATACCAAGGCATTCTTGTCAGGTGTCCAAACCATTTAATCTGTTGTTCTTTTATGAATTGCATGACTGGTTTCACAGCCAGTCTTCTGATTTTTTACTGGTAAACAACTTCAGATCATTCATAGTATCCGATTTCATTACGGTGAGTAACCATCTGTGCTCCGATCTCTTTCTTACACAGGAAGATCTCAGCGGCAGTACACGAGCTCCGTAGCACCGGCGAGGTTCTCGATGTAATTGAAGATGGTAAGATATTTATGTAGGAATTATATTTTTATTTTTTCTAATTAATTTTTCCGGGAGCAGCTTTTAGCCTTGATTTTGAGCTGCCAAGGGTTCTGTTACGTGCTTAACTTAAACACGGCACCTACGTTTTATCTTCCATCTCCGACTGGACGATCTCTGGGAAAATATCCCGATGGCTCCAAGAGGGAGTGAACCGAGTACCTTTGAAACAAGAGGCGAGCACATAACCTCTGCGCCATGGAGTGAAGATAACACAATTGGAGCCAGTACACAAGCCTTATATTTTTGTAGATATTTCTTTATTTTCGTTACAAAAAAACAATTACTTCATATTTTATTTTATTTTTAACTTACACCATTCTTAAGACAATGCCACTAATTCTTTGTACATCGGGTTTCTGTGGTGTAGAGGTTAAGGGCTAGCCTCTCGTTACCAAAGGTCGCCCGAGTGGTTTCCGGGGCCCAAATTTGGGATGTAAAGAATAGAACCACTGTTACCCGCCATGCATGTCGTAAGAGGCGACTAAGGAGGTTTGGCTGAAATCGGATGCATGTGTCCTAAACGTGTAGGTCTATGCGTTTAGGGGCCTAGCAAACCAATGTGCAACGTATACATGTTCTTGGCAAAGATCAAACATATCACAAAGAGTGATTAAAATTGGTTGTAACGAGCGAACTCAAAGAAGATGAAGAAGCAGAGTTACCAAAGATTATCAGTTTGCTTCATCGCGATATTTTTCCAGAGATCCATGTTCTCAGCGTAGGGGACATTGGGTTTCTAGTCCTATCGGAGACGGACGATAAAACGTAGATCTTGTGTTTAAGTTGAGCACGTAAAAGAACCCTTGACAGTTCAAAATCGAAAAGAGCAGACTGGAAAGCCGCTGCCTGGGCAACACTCATTAGAAAGATTAACAATTCCTATAAAATGCTGTCATCATCTTCAACATTACACCGGGGACCCTCGCCGGTGCTACGAAGCTCGTGAACCACTGCCATTGAGATCTTGTGTAAGAAAGAGATTGGAGCACACATGGTTACTCACCGAAGTGCAAAAATGATAATGGTACTATCAATCAATTATGAATAGTCTCCGTTTACGACATGTTTTGTAGGGCGCAGTCACAATGTTCTTTTGATCTTTAATAGGGGCTCGGGATCTTGGTAGAACAGTGTAACGATAGCCTTGTTCTTTTATTTAGACATCTCAACAACAGGTTGTATGTCGTGTGGGTAACAGAGTGTGTGTCATGTGGGTGTGTGGGTAACAGAGTGTGTGTCGTGTGGGTAACAGATTGTGTGTAATGTGGGTGTGTGGGTAACAGAGTGTGTGTCGTATGGGTAACAGATTGTGTGTCATGTGGGTGTGTGGGTAACAGAGTGTGTGTCGTGTGGGTAACAGATTGTGTGGCATGTGGGTGTGTGGGTAACAGAGTGTGTGTCAGAGTGTGTGTGGGTGTGTGGGTAACAGATTGTGTGTCATGTGGGTGTGCGGCAACAGACTGTTAATCAGGTGGGTGTGTGGGAAACAGACTGTGTGTCATTTGGATGTGTGGGTAACATACTGTGTCATGTGGGTGTGTGTATAACAGACTGCATGCTGCGTTGGTGTGTGGGTAGCAGACTGTGGGTGTGTGGGTAACAAACTGTGTGTCATGTGGATGTGTGGCAACAGACTATGTCAGGTGGGTGTGTGGGAAACAGACTGTATGTCAGAACGGTGTGTTGGTAACATAATGTATGTCGTGTGGGTAACATACTGTGTCATCGATGTGTATACAGACTGCATGCTGTGGGTGTGTGGTAGCAGACTGTTTGTCATGTGGGTGTGTCGCCCGAGTGGTTACCGGGGCCCAAATTTGGGGTGTAAAGAATAGAACCACTGTTACCTGCCACGCATGTCGTAAGAGGCGACTAAGGAGGTTTGGCTGAAATCGGATGCATGTGTCCTAAACGTGTGAAGTCTATGCGTTTAGGGGACCTACCAAACCAATGTGCAACGTATACACGTTCTTGGCAAAGATCAAACATATCACAAAGAGTGATTGAAATTGGTCGTAAAGAACGAATGCAAAGATGTGGGTGTGTGAGTAGCAAATTGTATGTCGTGTGGGTAACAGAGGTCGCGTGGGTGATTTGGTAAAAGACCTGCATGTCGTGTGGGAGAGTAACAGATTTTATGTTGTGGGGGATAACATACCGGTCGTAGGTGTGGGTAAGTTATTAACTAACACAGAACTCGTCACAGACATTTCATTATATTTCTCATATGTGCGAGTGTTGCATGTGATTATGTGATCATAGACTTCCAAAGTATAAGCGCAATATGTAACGATGACTTCAATCAATACATCCTATCATACCTACCTACGTCAATGTTGCTGTACATGTCCCCTCCGTTTGTTGTCGGGGCTTGCAAGGGAGCAAAGAATAGTAACACTGCGACCTGCAAGGCATGTCGTAAGATGCAACTGATGTAGGGGCCTAGGAAAGCTACCCTAGTAAATAAAAGCGTCGCAGAAATTGGATGTGCTGGCCTTATCGCCCGTGTTGTGCCGGGGTCTGCAAGGAAAGCAAAGAATTTACTACTACAACCTACAATGCATGTCGTAAGAGACCACTGATGTAGGCCCTAGGGAAGCTAACCTAGTAAATAAAAAGCAGCACAGAAATCGGATGCGCTGGCCTACTTGTAGATAGTAAATCGTAGAACGTAAATCGCTCTTAGGCTCAGATCACATACAAATCACACAGAGTGGTTTAACAAGTGGTTTAACAAGTGGTTTAACAAGTGGTTTAACAAGTGGTTTAACAAGTGGTTTAACAAGTGGTTTAACAAGTGGTTTAACAAGTGGTTTAACAAGTGGTTTAACAAGTGGTTTATATGGAGCAGTCGAAGAAGAAGAAGTGTAAGATCAGGGACCACTGAAAAATATATCTGGATCGCTAAACGTGGACCTACCAACCCGAGTCCCTTTTCAGTGAAAGACGAGCAACTTACCCCGGATGCCACAGAGACACCAGCTATTATTTGATATTCTGTCTTTGCTCTCAAGCTCTCAGGCCAAATCATGTACTGTTGTATATCGAAATAGGGGGAGACTGCAGTAAAACTTGGTAAATAGTGAAACACGTACAAACAAAGTACTATAGTTTTACAAAATACAGAAACAGTGACGATAAACAGCAACGTTTCGACCAACAAGGCCTTTATCAAGCAAACGAACAAAGAGGAGTGACAAATTAAAATGAAACACAAATGGACGACCAAATACCAACGTTACATAAAGCTACCAACGTACTGTTGTATACGCGATGCAGTTGTTGTGTTTTATTGTTGATTGTATGTTGTTGTTTTTGTTGTTGATTGTATGTTGTTGTTGTTGTTGCTGATTGTATGTTGTTGTTTTGGGCTTCAATCTCATTTCTTAACTGCAAAATTTTATTTTCTGTTTCTCTGTATCATTTATGGTTTCTTTTTAATTTCTGCTTCTTCTTCTTCTTCTTCTCTTCCTCCTCCTTCCCCTCCTCCTCTTCCTCCTCCTCCTTCTTCTTCTTTTTCTTCTTCTTCTACTAACGCTCCATATCGACCACTTGTTAACCACTCTTTGTGATTGTTATGTGATCCAAGCATATGAAAGTCGGGGTTTCTACGATTCTTCTGATGTATGTTCCTCTCGTTCTATTGTACCTTCTGTGGTTAATCAACATCGAGCTGGCGTGTTTGACCGATGGACGCTGCTGGTTTTGTTGAGGTGGAGATCGGAGTACCTATATACGTGTCCGGAGTACCTATATACGTGTCCGGAGTACCTATATACGTGTCCGGAGTACCTATATACGTGTCCGGAGTACCTATATACGTGTCCTGAGTGTTATATACGTGTCCGGAGTGCTATATAAGTGTCCGGAGTACCTATATACGTGTCCGGAGTGCTATATACGTGTCCGGAGTGCTATATACGTGTCCGGAGTGCTATATACGTGTACGGAGTGCTATATACGTGTACGGAGTGCTATATACGTGTACGGAGTGCTATATACGTGTCCGGAGTGCTATATACGTGTCCGGAGTGCTATATACGTGTCCGGAGTGCGATGATGATAGTCCTTATATAACTGATGTCTGTGTGCTGAGGGGCCCGCAAGGGAAGCAAAGAATAGCACCACTGCAACCTGCAAGGCATGTCGTAAGAGGCGACTGATGTAGGATCTAGGAAGCTACCCTAGTAAATAAAAAGCGTCGCAGAAATAGGATGTGCTGGCTTACTTGTAGGCGCATAACTGGCACAACGTACAATCGCTCTTAGGCTCAGATCACATACAAATCACAAAGAGTGGTTAACAAGTGGTCGGTACGAAGCGTTTGAAGAAGAAGAAAGAAGGTTAACTGTTGTATCCTTTATGTAACGTTGGTAGCTTTATGTAACGTTGGTAGCTTTATGTAACATTGGTAGCTTTATGTAACATTGGTAGCTTTATGTAACATTGGTAGCTTTATGTAACATTGGTAGCTTTATGTAACGTTGGTAGCTTTATGTAACGTTGGTAGCTTTATGTAACGTTTATGTTACTGCTGCCCTCCATTGGAGTTCTGGGACTTCATTTACTGGGGCAGTTGTTGTATCTGACTCTCAGTCGATGCTTCACAAGATCCAGAAGGGCAGGTTTCGGTATGAGTGGATGTCGTCTATAGAAGTTTCTAACCTCCAGAGGCTTACGTGGATATACTGTCCTGGACATGCGGGTGTTTACGGTAATGAGAGAGCGGACAGGCTTGCATCAACAGCATCGATTGTTGGGGAGTTGAAGATGGATAAGGGGATATTCTTCGGTCTCTTCGCGACTCTCTGTTGGATGAGGACACTAAAATCGATGTTGAATCGATCAAGCGATTTAAGCAGTTTGGAGTTACCCGTTGTTCAAGTCGAACTGGATGCCTGGGAGGCAGAGTGAGAGGTGTGTTTAATCAGCGAGCCACAGGAACCATCAGTATGCATACTCTTCGATATCTGTTGGGGAGACTGAGCACCATGGGTCTGCCCGGAGTGCAATGACGTCAGTTTAGTAACCAATAACCAATAACGTTGGTAGCTTTATGTAACGTTGGTAGCTTTACTTAATACCATTATCTGTCACATACTTACGTTTTCTTCTCTTGTCCTTTAGACGATGTCCGTGTTTCACGTTAGTAGCGGAGAGTTGGTATGAATAGTTTGTTTATCTTCTTACATTTAACTTATATTTGAGCTGCTGTACCGTAGTAATTAGATCACTTTATTCGTAGGCGCGTGGCTCTTTGATTAAAATCCACAGTAGTAGTGCAACATTTGCCACCCATATTCGCTCTCATTTGTCTGTGAAAGATCTTAAGTTTGTTCTGGGCAAATACTATCTCTAGCCAAGAACTTATTGCACAGTTCCAACAAGAGAATATGAGCACCACTATCTGAAAGAGATGTTGGAGATGCATCGGTCATATCTTTGTCACGAAAACTGCACTTAGATGGACAGCAGAGGGTAAACGAAAACATGGAAGATTCAAAATTACATTGAGGGAAACAGTAGAACAAGAACTTTAAAACATGAATCACAGTTGGAGAGGACGGTTTAGAATAGAGAAGATTAGTGTGTATTTGTTGCTGCCTTACGTACCAGAGGCGTCACGGCTAGAGACAAATAATCTTTTTCTTCTTCAAACGCTGCACACCGACCACTTGTTAACCACTCTTTCTGATTTGTATGTGATCTGAGCATAAGAGCGATTGTACGTTGTGCTAGTTATGAGCCTACAAGTAGGGCCAGCACATCCGATTTCTGCGGCACTTTTTATTTACTAGGTAGCTTCCCTAAGCCAATAACTCAGTCGCCTCTTACGACATGCCTTGTAGGTCGTATTACTATTCTTTGCTCCCCTTGCAAGACCCGGCAACACACGGGTGGGGTCATATAATCTAACCTGTATCGTTGATTAAAAAACGATTCGACCTAACACCATATTCTTCAATATATCACATATTATAAAAATGTATTCTTATTTATTTTGTACTTTAACGTGCAGGTTAACGCTCTTTGGCTCAGATCAGATAGAGTGACTGATAAGTGGTTACTCTAGAGCAGACATAATTTAGCACCCGTACAAGCTTGACCTCACTCTCCCAAAAACATAAAAATAGAACAATTTAAGGTTAAGCACATAATATGAGGTTGGACTACATGAGACCCTGATCCCTTACTAAGGGATCTGGATTACATGTACCTCTGAAGTCGGAGTAAGACTCGCCTGAATGGCGAGGACACTGGCGATAAAGAAAGCAAGCCTTCACGCAAAATCCACCAGAGGTGCCATGACTACGCATACAATCATAGCGGGCAAGTTAGAAAAATGTTCTGTCACTATTTATTAGTCACATCGTGTACTGGTTCGATTTTTTGTTTGTTAATGTACAAGGGTGGCGCCCTATATAATATGACATGGCTACACCGGCGCCCATAGACAATTATAAACGTCTGAAATGCTTCGATATAGACAATACGTGCTGGGAATCCCTTGCGCAAGATCGCCACATGTGGCGCTGTAACAACAAAAGAGGAACCCGAATAGCTGAGAATCATCGTATTGTTGAGTCACAGAGAAAACGAGCAGCGCGAAAAGACAGAGCACACAACACGCACATGTCTAACCTTGATCATGTATGCCCCACCTGTGGTCAGGGATTCTGTTCTAGGATTGGACTCTACAGTCACCTCCGCACACACCAGAGAGGTGCAACAGTACACGTCTGAGATTGTTGTCATCATCGCTTGCGATGGACGGCTATTATAAACGTTGTCACAACGTTCTTCTAGATGAGAACCAGGAGGTTTTTTTTAAATAGGAGCTCCAGGGGAAACAGCGGAGCAATGAATATCATCAATAAATAGACAGCGCAATTGTATTAGGAACTTAAAACAACAAATTACCAAACACAGGACTCGAACCATCATCATCAAGGTGCGTATCCTTTGTAGGACGTTGCTCTCTTTGCAGCACATCTGAAATTCACTCTGTCTCTTGCCAGTTCACCCACTTCGTCGATGGTCATGTTCATGGTTTATTTAATATCTTGTAGCCATCTTCTTCTTGGTCTGTCTCTGCGTCCTGGGATCCTGCCCTCTAGAATTGTTCTTTCCAGGCCATCGTGACGCTTGATGTGACCAACGTATGGAATTTTTCTTTATAGTATGTTGTTTATCAGTCAATTCTCTTTAACATTTAGTTTTTTAGGACATCAGTGTTCTTTCTTTTTCTGTCCATGGTATCTTTCTGTAGCATTTAGTTTCGAAGGACGATTTTCGTTCTTAATTTTTGTGTAATAGTCCATGATTCACAACCATAAGTAACCACTGGGAAAATGCATGTTCTCAATATTTTTAATTTTAGTATTTTGCTGGTGCTTTGCCACATGTTCTTCGTTGTGTTTAACTTCTTGATTGCTATTGCCAATCTTCTTGAGATCTCCTTGGAGCAGTCACCGTTATTGTTAATTATTGAGCCCAGATATTCGTAGCTCTCTACACATTGAAGTTCATTATTTACTTGGATGTTAGGTGAGCCTTTTGCTTTGTCAGTTGACATGATTTTTGGACTTGAACCAATTACCTTTATTTCTTTTGTTTTCCCCGATCCAGAAGCACTCGAGTTTTCAGCTCTTCGGCTCGGTGGCATAGACATCGTAACCCTTCGGTTCGGTGCCACGAACACCGTAAAACTGGAGAACCTGTGACTTTTTCTGCCAGCCCGCGGAATTTAACCCACACTCACAGAGGACTTGTCACCCGTCGTCCAACGCGCTACGAACACGCTGGGCAGGCGGGCACCTTTATTTCTTACGGCACCCATTGCCTAGCCTGCACTATTCTCAGACTAAGATCGTATGACATAATTGCAAACACAGACCTGTGGATAAGAACAGGACAGGAACCGATGATGACCCAGGTTAAAATGAGAAAATGGCAATGGGTTGGGCATACCCTACGGAAGACACAGTCGAGTGCCACTAGACAAACACTTGAGTGGAACCGACAAGGAAAACGAAAAAAGAGGACGCCTGTAGATGAAGTCTTCTTGAAGAACTGAAGAGTGCTCGACTATCCTGGGAGACCATAAAGAAAACAGCCAGAGACCGAGAAGAGTGGCGAACAACTGTTGAGGACCTATGCTCCACGAGGAGCGGAGAGGAATAAGTCAAGTAAGTCATGCAGTGATTATTGTAGAACGAACTTTAAGAAGAAGACCTGCAAACTGACAGACACTCGATTGTTTGTATAATAGTATCCGTAGGTATGTCACTAAATTGATCACCTAGCATTCTTGTAATGTGACCAACAACAAAAACTTCCGCTGAACCCCACAGAAAGGAAAAACCAGTAAATCACTTACATATTTTCATGCCTGACTAACACAAGTCATGCATACCCAACAATTTAATATTCATTCATGCGACACATAACCGACATAGCCTTCAATTTTAAATTCCACAAAGTGGTTATCCGTGACGGTCAAAGGGAAATAACCAAAATAATTACGTCTTATTTTGTGTACAATAATACCGATCCCAGTTGTATCCGCTTCCAATATTCCAGGCGTGATTCACACTTCAAATTGCACCCTTACGTGTTCTTTCTGTTACTTCTCCTTTATCGTTCGTTTTACAGCAGCCACTTGTTAAATCCTCTTTGGGTATATATGGGATTTGCGCATTAGAGTGTGAGTACGTCAGCACATCAGGTTTCTCCTTCTTCTTTAACCTTTGCCTCTCGCCCGAGTGGTTATCGGGGCCCAAATTTGGGGTGTAAAGAATAGAACCACTGTTACCTGCCATGCATGTCGTAAGGGGCGACTAAGGAGGTTTGGCTGAAATCGGATGCACATGTTCTAAACGTGTACAAGTCTATGCGTTTAGGGACCTACCAAACCAATGTGCAACGTATACACGTTCTTGGCAAAGATCAAACATATCACAGTGATTAAAATTGGTCGTAAGGAACGAACGCAAAGAAGAAGAAGAAGAGGAAGAACCTTCGCCTCTAAGGAAGCATAGGTCATCAAACAAGACTTGCAAGCTCTAATACGCCTGGTTGTGTGTGTGTTTTTGTTATATAGTTGAGTGTTTTTGCATGGTGTGGTAACTAATGCGACTCCAAACCTCCGCTTTCGCCGTATACAGCATGTGGTAGGTAATAGTGGTTGTATTATTTACCCCGAATTCAGACCCCAGGAAACTTACGGGCGTCAGATTTGTATTGTCCGTCGTTTTTTACTCTTTATCGGACAGGAGAGACGTAGAGGCGCACCCCACTGAGATTCTCACCGTCTATATTGCGATCATACGCACACACAGACAAACAAAATGCAACTACATTCTCTTGGATGAAAATGGTGGTCATCATCACTCGTGATGGACGAGCATCATTGCGATCAGATCTCATATCAGACATGTATGCACCTACACTTCTACTTATACCAGAGTAGCTCTCCTTCGATCCCTACCCACTTATCCAGACATTAGTCTATTACCAGGGCCACCCATCAGGTTTCTGCATGCTTTTATTAGATTCGCCTCCTTCCATAAGACTCCAAAACAACAGACCTAGGGCAGTTCATCCAACTAGACGAGTTATTGTTACTTCATTATCCTTGGACCTCGCTGTCAAAGGTTCTTGTCCTACACCTCCTGGGAGGTGGGGTTGGCTTGTATGTTCTACGAGTCATCAGCATAATACTCATTTACACTTTTTGCCCTTCCTAAGAAAGACTAGCCGACGCCAACTCTGTTAGATGTAGAGCCAGGCTACACCTTGTAGATTGTGTCTGTTACTAGACTTATGTGGGTGTATGTAGCTTAAGTAGTAGTGAAGTCGATCACAAACCAAGCGTACCTGGTTCAAACACCGCGGTCCACAGTTTGGAAGCAAATTTGTTCATCATGGATTTTTACGAACGGTAAAATTAGTCATCACCGTTCAGAAAACAATGGCAAACAACAGTACGTATAAGTGGTTCCTAGAAAATCGACGACTGGTTTACTGTGGCTGATGGCAAAGTTCTGTGAAGCATACGCCACGATTTACATTTTCATGAGTTTATTTATTTCTAGAATATCATATTACAGCTACCTCTGAAGTCGGAGTAAGGATCGCCTGAATGGCAAATTACACTGATAAAGTAAAGAAAGCCTTCACGCAAAAATTAGTCAAATGTACTTTATTAACCGCTGTGACTACACCTGAACTCACAACGGGCGATCTTTATAATAATAATAATAATAATAAGCCTTATTTGAAAATGTCTCTGTTATTCAGTACATTATTAGTAAGATCGCTTCGCCTGAATGCTTACCTGGGCCCAAATTTGGGGTGTAAAGAATAGAACCACTGTTACCGCCACGCATGTCGTAAGAGGCGACTAAGGAGGTTTGGTTGAAATCGGATGCACGTGTCCTAAACGTGTAGAAGTCTATGCGTTTAGGGGCCTACAAACCAATGTGCAACGTATACACGTTCTTGGCAAAGATCAAACATATAACAAAGAGTGATTACAATTGGTCGTAAAGAACGAACGTAAAGAAGAAGAAGATGATCGCTACGGTTCTCAACAAAGCAGATCTTCCTAGTATCTACGCTATCTTGAAACAGTCGCAGAATTGTGTGACAGATCCTGTAGTTCACTTGCAAGACAATTGACTGTCAAGAAATACTCTTATTTGGTGAATTGCAGAAATGTAAACGCTCTTATGGTGGCTAAAATAATCGATTCAAATGTACACTCTCAAATAATCACTAACATCTTGAGCAGGAGCTTCCCTATGTCTAATCATATCTGACACTGTGCTACAGTATAACTCCAGATGTGGTACTTAAATGTGAGGTTTTCCAGGTTGAAAAATATTTAGTGTTAACTCGTCTGTACAATTTTGTGTCCTGTTGGATAATATGCAAACATTTTGGCCGAAATTCGGATGTACCTATCCTGGCGAAGATTTGGATGTGCCTGTCCTGCATGCCGTAGAGGTCTAACAGGGTGAAT
Organism: Arion vulgaris; assembly: GCA_020796225.1. Taxonomy (NCBI): domain Eukaryota; kingdom Metazoa; phylum Mollusca; class Gastropoda; order Stylommatophora; family Arionidae; genus Arion; species Arion vulgaris. Next base: position 12,602,713 of record CM036767.1, read on the forward strand.
GGACCTTACTAATGTTTTCGCGAAAACCACAGATCACAGTGGATAACTTGGTTGATAAGAACAAACCACAAAATCGCAACGAGTGGATAACTTGGTTGATAAGAACAAACAACACAGATCGCAACGAGTGGATAACTTGGTTGATAAGAACAAACAACACAGATCGCAACGAGTGGATAACTTGGTTGATAAGAACAAACAACACAGATCGCAACGAGTGGATAACTTGGTTGATAAGAACAAACAACACAGATTACAACTAGGTAACTTAGTTGCTAATGATAAGAACGATCGCAAACATACAAACCATGAACTGAATGACATACAAACCGTGAACTGAATGACATGGTCCGGATTCGAACTCACGACCTGCAGAAGTCAAGACAAACTGCCTAACCAATAAGACGTGTATTCTTATATTGATGTTTGCTAGCCCACACAGCATCCGTGTGTTGCCGGCGCTCTCAAGGGAAGCAAAGAAAAGTAACACTGCGACCTACAAAACATGTCGTAAGAGACGACTGAGGTAGGGATCTAGGGAAGCTACCCTAGTAAATAAAAAGCGTCGCATCCTTCTTCTTCTTTTTCTTTGCGTTCGTTCTTTACGACCAATTTTAATCACACTTTGTGATATGTTTGATCTTTGCCAAGAACGTGTATACGTTGCACATTGGTTTGGTAGGCCCCTAAACGCATAGACTTCTGCACGTTTAGGACATGTGCATTCGATTTCAGCCAAACCTCCTTAGTCGCCTCTTACGACATGCGTGGCAGGTAACAGTGGTTCTATTCTTTACACCCCAAATTTGGGCCCCGGTAACCACTCGGGCGCATAAATCGTATGTGCTGGCCTACTTGTAGGCGCATAACTTGTAAACCTACAATCGCCCTTAGGCTCAGATAACATACAAATCACAAAGAGTGGTTTAACAAGTGGTCGAAGAAGAAAAATATGGAGCGTTCGAAGAAAAAGTTAGCCCACACGCTCTGATATAACCAAAACAAGATTCTTTCTTAGGTTAAACTGTCCGCGCCTCTTCTTAAAGAAGCTTTAACCTCCTTACCTAACAAACAAGAAGATCCCTCCCAGAGCAAACTGTCTCAGGTGATCACAGGTATAATTTATTACACACCTGTACTTGGTTATCTCACACCTGCATGATATTAAAGTGCACACATCGGTATATGAAATTATGGGATACATGTATCAGATAATACAAACAATCATATTCAGACTTAACTACATCTCAGTACCTAACAGGTAAGCAGTTTGAGATGTCAACGGTAGTAGTGGGGAGAAGGTTAGGGTGCCGATCACAAGGTGTTCAATAGGTGGTACTTCAGTGGACTCTTGTCAATGTCAAGATAAGAGATCTAAGAAGATAATGAAGGTAAATCTTGGTGGGACCAGTTGGGTTTCATCCGTTATCCCAGTAAAGATGGTCATTTCCAGTGGCGGCTCGTGATCGTTTTTGTTGGTGGGGCCAGACACATATTTTCAGGAAAATCATGGCTTTGTGTTAGGTTATATTTTAATTTATTAAATAATAAATACACGTTACACATTATTTTTGGAGGAGCCTGGTCCTCTGGCCCTTAATAACGAGCCGCCACTGATATATATATATATATATATATATATATATATATATTGTGTGTCTGTGTGTGCGTATGTGTATCAAGTGGTCAACATGCTTTCTGTCGGTTATGTGTGTCTGTGTGTGCGTATGTGTATCAAGTGATCAACATGCCTTCTGTCGGTTATCGTGTCTGTGTGTCGTATGTGTATCAATGGTCAAATGCCTTCTGTCGGTTATGTGTCTGTGTGTGCGTATGTATGAAGTGGTCAACATGCCTTCTGTCGGTTTACTACCCAATCCTCTTTTAATGTTACCAAATTGTGGATGGGTTGAACTGAGAATCATTATGGTTCAACAAATACTCAATTCGTGAAATTGAACCCGAACCATCGTGAAATTGAACCCGAACCATCGTGAAATTGAACCCGAACCATCGTGAAATTGAACCCGAACCATCGTGAAATTGAACCCGAACCATCGTGAAATTGAACCCGAACCATCGTGAAATTGAACCCGAACCATCGTGAAATTGAACTAGTGACACACGCATAAGAGACTATTTTACTAAAGTTGGTTCCAAAATTCGTGAATACACTAATGTTTAATGTGTTCGAAATCTACCAGATGGATAAAGTAATTGTTTGCAGGCAGTCGTATATACCTCACGACCTTATGAATTTATGTTTAACTAATTGCTAGGTAGTTTAGTTCATGCAAAAAACGGTTGTTTTTTTTTTTTATATAATTTTGCATAAGCACAACGATATGATAATCAAAGTTTAGAATTTACAGTAGTACACAAAATGGTGGGGTATGTTTGTAATGGCGTATCCGTATTAATATTATCATCTTCTTCGTTCAGACGCTGTGAATTCTGTCGTTAGTCATGACGCCTGGTATGGCGCTTCTAACTGATTTTTGCATGAAAGCCTGTTTTATCATTTAACTGGTGTCCCTTGCTATGCAGGCGGGCCTTGGCCAACTTCATAGGCTACTACATATTATAAAAAGAAAGTTGGTATAGTGAACAAATGATACCTTCCACTTTTATCAATGAAAATAAATGTTGTGTGCATACGCCAATGATAGTCATTAGGATACATTGTGTACTGATTAATTCCACGGGATTTTCGATTTTCACTTGAATGTGGATCACGCAAATGCGGATTTATAGAAAAACTTAACAATCGCACTGTTAAACTTCTACATGTATACCAAATCAACTTCGCTGTTATTTTATTAATAACATAGTAAAATTTTACAGAACTAAAGGTTTGGGTAGGCAAAAAAATACTTTATGAAGGTCGCCACTGTTGTCTATAGAAAAATGTAATAAATCTATTTCTGTCAAGTTGATGATTTTATATCGGTCGGTAAGCTCAGCCAGGACAGAGCTAAACGAGCTTAACATGATCCTCGGAGTATTAACAAACTCATTCAAACGCAGTCATACAGTGGATCCCATCACACTGCAATATAAGCGAAAACGAATAGGCAGACAAGCTGGCGTAGGCAGGAGAGCGACTGCCGCAGACTGATTACGAAATCAGCTACGAGGAGGCTAAAACAACCCTCGGATGGCGATATAGAGAAAAGTGGTCTCAAGACCGTCATCAACACAGCTCCAGAGATGGATACTATGGTCTGTCCCGTAGCGAACAAGCTGTTATATTCCACCTCCGTACCGGCCATAACAGACTCCGGGCCCACATGTACAACAAATTTTAAATTGGCACAACTAGCATGTGCCACTGCGAGAAGGCAGACATAACGGCAGAGCACTTACTGCAAGACTGCCCACTGCTACCAGGCCTGAGAAACGAAACCTGGCCGGAAATACCGAGCTAAATGAGAATCTGTACGGAGGTAAAAACAACAGCAGAATTTATGAGAAAATCTGGTACATCAGTCTAAGCGGGTATCGCGAGAGAGAGATCGGTCGGTAAAGATTTTCACGAATTTTGGAACGAACGATGGTAAATGCGCTACTGCGGCTTAAATAAAATCACCTATTTACACTATTTTATTTTATGTATATGGTCTTTTTCGTCTTTATAGACGGTCAATTGGCAAGTGTTTTACTGTGACAACTTCTGAGTTTGAGATTGTCTCTCGTGTTGCTGCATCATTGAAGAAAAAGAAGCTGTAGTCTTTGAGGAAGTCTTTTCCATAATCATGTACAGTGTTTGTCTTCTAGTCTTCCTCAAATTTTCACTTTCCATAATTAACCTTGTCGTTTGATGTTAACCTTGTCGTTCTGTGATTGGTCTTGAATATACAATCAAGAGATGTAAATTAATAACTTAACTAATCATCATCAAATAGCTTGTCCTGAGCAGAACTTTGCCACCCCAACTTTCCTCCGAAACTTCTCTCTCTCTCTCGTAGGCCAGATGTCCTGCCTCTGCAGCCGTCATGTTCAAACAATCAGTTACATCCTGAATCCATCTTCTCCGTGGTCTTCCTCTTCTTCTCTTTACCGATATGCCTCCTTCCATGATGGTCTTCTCCAGTCCTTCATGTCTTTTTATATGTCTAAAATATCTTAATTTTCTCTTTCTTATTTGTAGCATCAGCCAGTTTTCTTTGATTTTGAGTTCTTTCTGGATATATCTATTTGTTCTCTTCTCTGTCCAAGATGTACGGAGGACTCTTCTGTAACACTTATATTCGAAAGCACATATATGTTTTCCCACTGCTTTATTAAATCAACTAATAGCAGACGTATTCATGTTATTTTCTTACCAACACTTTGTTACCAGTCTCAAACTTGATCTCTTACAGCAACACATCACAGAAAGCTCACAAACTGGGAAATAAAAATGCTTGAGTAAGGCAATGGGTGTCACCAGGAAATATAGGTTTCGAAACAAGGACATGAGAAGCAGAGTGGACATAATTTCATGCACCGAATACATCGAAAGATACAAATGCAGTGGTTTGGACATTTAATGAGATTGAAATACAACCAACCACCAATAACAGCATACAAGAAAAAGAGATCCGGATACTGGAGCTAAGGGAAGACCAAGAAAAAAATGGATAGCCAATATAAAGACCACACCACATAAAAACGGATATAACAGAACAAGGGTGACTCATCTGGCACTAGAACGCAAATTAAAGCTTCCATCCCTACGCTTAAGCAAACGTACAACACTATATCATTCACCTGGGACAGACATAACATGTTTTAACACATCTCTAGTTGGGCTAATTGTACTCACCTGTAAGACTATATTATACAGTGGTCTTACTCACCTGTAAGACTACTTGTACTCACCTGTAAGACTACCTGTACTCACCTGTAAGACTACCTGTACTCACCTGTAAGACTACTTGTACTTACCTGTAAGACTACCTGTACTCACCTGTAAGACTACATGTACTCACCTGTAAGACTGCTTGTACTCACCTGTAAGACTACTTGTACTCACCTGTAAGACTACTTGTACTCACCTGTAAGACTACTTGTACTCACCTGAAAGACTACTTGTACTTACCTGTAAGACTACCTGTACTCACCTGTAAGACTACTTGTACTTACCTGTAAGACTACCTGTACTCACCTGTAAGACTACTTGTACTCACCTGTAAGACTACTTGTACTCACCTGTAAGACTACTTGTACTCACCTGTAAGACTACTTGTACTCACCTGTAAGACTACTTGTACTCACCTGAAAGACTACTTGTACTCACCTGAAGACTACTTGTACTCACCTGTAAGACTACCTGTACTCACCTGTAAGACTACTTGTACTCACCTGTAAGACTACTTGTACTCACCTGTAAGACTACATGTACTCACCTGTAAGACTATATGTACTCACCTGTAAGACTACCTGCACTCACTGTAAGACTACTTGTACTCACCTGTAAGACTACATATACTCACCTGTAAAACTACCTGTACTTACCTGTAAGACTACCTGTACTCACCTGTAAGACTACTTGTACTCACCTGTAAGACTACCTGTACTCACCTGTAATACTCCCTGTACTCACCTGTAAGACTACCTGTACTCACCTGTAAGACTACCTATACTTACCTGTAACCAATGACCTGGTCTTCAAGTCAATAAACTCACTTAACAGAACAACGAGAACTCGTATCACGTAACATAACCAAGTATTTTACTAAAACAACTTTTACCGTTGCTTAGCCTGTCGGAAATAAGTATTTGTGTTAAGTTTCTTCCGTTTTTTAAGTCTATGACTGCCCGCCTGCCCAGCGTGTTCGTAGCGCGTTGAACGACGGTGACAAGCCCTCTGTGAGTGCGGTTCAATTCCGAGGGCTGGCAGAAAAGACACAGGTTCTCCAGATTTACAGTGTTCGTGGATGTCCATGGGACCGAGACGAAGAGATGAAAGCTCAAGTGCTTCTGGATCATTTAAAAAAAATAATATGACTACGTGTCTATTGACTTGGCAGAACATTGACTTGTCTATTGACTTGGCAGAACATTGACTTGTTTATTGACTTGGCAGAACATTGACTTGTCTATTGACTTGGCAGAACATTGACTTGTTTATTGACTTGGCAGAACATTGACTTGTCTATTGACTTGTCTATTGACTTGGCAGAACATTGACTTATCTATTGACTTGGCAGAACATTGACTTAAACTATTGACTTGCAGAACATTGACTGTCTATTGACTTGCAGAACATTGACTTGATCTATTGACTTGTCTATTGGCAAAACATTGACTTGTCTATTGACTTGGCAGAACATGACTTATCATTGACTCAGAACATTGACTTGTCTATGATTGCAGAACATTGACTTGTCTATTGACTGGCAGAACATTGACTTATCTATTGACTTGCAGAACATTGACTTTTGATGATAGACATAACATTGACTTGTGTATGATAGACATATCATTGACTTGTGTATGATAGAGAGAACATTGACTTGTGTATGATAGACATATCATTGACTTGTGTATGATAGAGAGAACATTGACTTGTGTATGATAGACAGAACATTGACTTGTGTATGATAGAGAGAACATTGACTTGTGTATGATAGAGAGAACATTGACTTATGTATGATAGAGAGAACATTGACTTGTGTATGATAGAAAACATTGACTTGTGTGATAGACAGAACATTGACTTGTGTATCATAGACAGAAGATTGACTTGTGTATCATAGACAGAACATTGACTTGTGTATCATAGACAGAAGATTGACTTGTGTATCATAGACAGAAGATTGACTTGTGTATGATAGACAGAACATTGACTTGTGTGTGATAGACAGAACATTGACTTGTGTATCATAGACAGAACATTGACTTGTGTATCATAGACAGAACATTGACAATTATAATAACAATGTATCTGCAATCAGGGCGGCAACATACATATCCAATCACTTTCAACGTTGCATCGTAACTAACAGCGTTAGATCACTTACATGCCCACCTGCCCAGTGGGTTCATAGCGCGTTGGACGACGGGTGACAAGTCCCCTGTGAGTGCGGTTTAATTCCGCGGACTAGCAGAAAAGCCACATGTTTTCCAGATTTACGGTGTTCGTGGCACCGAACCGAAGGGTTACGATGTCCATGGCACGAGCCGAAGAGCTGAAAGCTCAAGTGCTTCTGGATCGAAAAAATAACAATAATAAAAGATCACTTACATCGTAACATCGGCGACACTTGCCAATTTTCTTCTTAAATTAGTTGAATCTCGTGAAAACTATTTGGAGAAAAACAAATGGAGAATACAACCCAGAGAACAACAGTATAACTACACTAAACAGAAAAGCATAGACCACAGTCTTCAGACTTAGAACGGACACTGCAGTCTCAGAGCACACCTCCATAGAATGGGTCTCAGGGACTCGGCTGCCTGCACCAGTGGAGCACCAAAGCAGTCCTCTGAACACATCCTGCAAGACTGCCCCAGTCTGAGTAGTGAGAGAATGGAGATCTGGTCAACAGAAACAACTCTACAAAACAAATTATGGGGGACCGGTGAAGACCTCAAGCGCATCGCCCTGTTTATGACACCTACTAAAGTAGTCGCCAAGCAGAAGCTGATCGCAGAAGAAGGAGAGTAAAATCTGGTACACATTTTCTTATCGGTGACCTACGGTGGTAAATTGACCGAGAAATACCAGGAGATGGGATTTGGAGGCAGAGATCAACAATATAAAGCAGAGCCTGAGGAAGCTGCACGAGATAGCTGGAGATAGGAAGACTTGGCATGAGTTGGTTGAGGGCTTATGTCATATTCCGGGTTAAAAAGGCAGAGAGAGAGAGAGAGAGAGAGAGAGAGAGAGAGGAGAGACGGTGTTAAATTCCTTATTAAATTTCCCGTAGCAATTTCAGAGCTTAGGATATGAAATCACTTTGCTCTACATTTCTTGTCTCTAGTGTGCAGGCAGTAGGAAGGACAAATCCTTTCCTCATGTGTTGAATGTCGTGTGTGGGATTATACCACGCCCGAGTGGTTACCGGGCCCAAATTTGAGGTGTAAAGAATAGAACCACTGTTACCTGCCATGCATGTCGTAAGAGGCGACTAAGGAGGTTTGGCTGAAATTGGATGCATGTGTCCTAAACGTGTAGAAGTCTATGCGTTTTGGGGCCTATCAAACTAATGTGCAACGTATACACGTTCTTGGCAAAGATCAAACATATCACAAAAGTGATTAAAATTGGTTGTAAAGAACGAACGTAAAGAAGAAGAAGAAGAATTATACCTAGGCGACCAGAAAAGAAGGCGAGAGGAAGACCACGAAAAAGATAGTTAGATGACATAGCATAATCCTGTCAAAGAGCAAAAATAGCAAGTACCCAAGCCACTAGAACAGCACAAGACAAAAACAGAAAACTATAACAGTGGACAACAATCACGGTAGCAGTACGACGACAAAAGAAGAAGAAGAAGAAGAAGTAAGGAAACTTACAAATTTGAGGTAGTTTCGGAGTCGATAGACAAACGCTTATCGAAGTACGCTTTCGTCTTCTTCTGCGATCAACTTCTACTATGCGACTACTCTGTATATGTCATAAACAGGGTGAACCGCTTGAGGTCTACACCGGTCCCCCATAGTTTGTCTTGTAGGGTTGTTTCTGTTGGCCAGATCTCCATTCTTACACTACTCACACTGGGGCAGTCTTGAATGATGTGCTCTGGGGACTGCTTAGGTGCTCCACATGTGCAGGCTGCCGAGTCCCTGAGACCTATTCTGTAGAGGTGTGCTCTGAGACTGCAGTGTCCTGTTCTAATTCTTTCCACAAAGTCTTTATATGTTTGTGATTTAACTTATTATGGACCAAAAGCCACACTACATGGCTTTGGGTTGGATGCCTTTTTACCAGAAGCCACAATAAAGGGTGTTTTTTTTTAATTCTAAAATAAATGGTTTGTAAAAACACGGCTTTTGCCCTGGTCCACTAAGTTGATCCTGTTCCATTGCCACCACAGGGACTCTCTCTCTCTCGCGCGATCCCCACCTAGACTGATGAACCAAATTTTATCATGAATTTTACTGTTGCTTTTAGGGCCTCCGTTCCTCCGTACAACTTTTTGCGAAGCTCTGTGTTATCGGGCCAAATTAAACTGCAGGGATTGTGATGGTATGATAGGATTACGAACGAGGAACTCAGAGAAAGAACTAAGCAGGTATCAGTGGGGAAAAAGAGCTAAGGAAGAGACGCTGGCGAAGGAAAGGACACACACTGAGAAGACCGACTGGAAGCATACAGACACTGTTTTGGAACCCGCAGGGAAAGAAGAGTAGGGAAGGTCTAGACATGCCCGAAGAAGAGAACTGGAGGCTGATATTAAAATGATAGGGAAAACATGGCAAGAATTGGAAGGGATGGCAGGAAGAAGTTTGTTGAAGACATGTGCTCCTATGGGAGTTGAAAGGTGAAGAGAGAGAGAGAGAGAGGGTTGCCACTGCACCGTTCAGCAAGCAATGGACCTCTAAAGTCGGAGACGACCCGCCTGCTTGGCCGGGGACACCAGTCAAATGGTAAAGCAGGCTGTCACGCAAAAATCAGTCAGAAGCGCCATACCAGGCGTCATGGCTAACGCCCAAATTCACAGCGGGCGAATGCAGAAGAAAGCAATGGCAAACTATTCCACGTATAAGTGGTGCCTAGAAAATCAACGACTCATTTACTGCTGTTAATCGTAAAGTCATGTAAAGGATATGTCCTGATTTTCATTTTTAATTGCCTTGTGATTTATCCATAAAACCCCCTCTCCTCCACAGAAAATGCACCCGCCCTATTCACAAACTGAATACAACTTGAAAGTCATGTAAAAAAAAAACATGCAACATATAGTTGCAACAGATTTCAGACAAGAATATAAAATTGTTGCAACAAGTGAATAGCTGAAATCATTGTACTGGAACGAAAAGAATTGCTGCAGACTGCATTACAAACGCACTTACCTTCAAATTGAATTTTAATTTTTAATGAGATTAAAGTCTAGTAAAGCCAAGGTATATAAGAAAAACTAGTCACGACAGAGATGAAGTGTCTACGCAGAATGCTGGGAGTATCAAGAAGAAAACTAGTCGAGATGAAGTGTCTACGCAGAATGCTGGGAGTATCAAGAAGAAAACTAGTCGACGAGATGAAGTGTCTACGCAGAATGTTGGGAGTATCAAGAAGAAAACTAGTCACGCGAGAGCAAGTGTCTACGCAGAATGCTGGAAGTATCAAGAAAACTAGTCACGGCAGAGATGAAGTGTCTACGCAGAATGCTGGGAGTATCAAGAAGAAAACTAGTCACGGCAGAGATGAAGTGTCTACGCAGAATGCTGGGAGTATTAAGAAGAAAACTACCGAGTGGTTACTGAGGTCCCAAATTTGGGTAAAGAATAAGACCACTGTTACTCACGCATGTCGTAGAGCGACAGGACGTTTGCTGAAATCGATCATGTGCCCTAAACTGTAGAACTCTAAGCGTTTGGGAGTCTACCAAACCAATGTGCAATGTATACACGTTCTTGGCAATGATCAACCATCACAAAGAGTGATTAAAATTGGCCGTAAAGAACGAACGCAAAGAAGAAGAAGAAGAAAACTAGTCACGACAGAAATGAAGTGTCTACGCAGAATGCTGGGAGTAATAAGAAGAAACCGGTTGAAATGAAGACATCAGGAAAAAGTGGGTACAACATCAGTACTAGACTTTATCAAGAAACAACAAATTAAATGGTTCGGCCACATAAGCATATTATCAACAGACATATCACGCGTCTCAAAGAAAAATGCTACTACAATGCAGTGGATATAAATCAAAAGGCCGGTTTACGCAACCGGTGGACCTCAGAGAGAACAGAGGCGACGAAAGACACTTGTTTAGGAAGCATACACAAAAGCTTGTTCTAGAGTATCTTCCTATCCTGACGCTGGGAGGCACAACTGGATTAGAGAAAGAAAGAAGCCAGGGTACGTCCCTTTCAACCTAAAACGTGTTTTTTATTGGTTATGTCAGAAAGTATTGACTAACACACACAAAATAAAAATGAGCTCCACTGTGGAGAATTATTCTTTCTCTTCTTCTTCATACGCTCCATATCGACCACTTGTTAAACCACTCTTTGTGATTTATATGTGATCTGAGCCTAAGAGCGATTATACTTTGTGCCAGCTATGAGTAGACCAGCACATCCGATTTCTGCGACGATTTTTATTTACTAGGGTAGCTTCCTAGGTGGCTACCGTAGTCGCCTCTTACGACATGCCGTGTAGGTCGTCGCAGTGTTGCAATTCTTTGCTCCCCTTGAGAGTCCTGGCAACACGCGGGTGTGTGGAGAATTCAAAAGTTAATATAGATGATCATGGTAAATACCTCCAAGCGATATAAGTAAAGGGACCTTAAGATATATTCTGGAATATTGTAAACGAAGAGTGATGTGGACAACATCATGTCGGCTGTCTTCACTTTCCAATGCTTTACCTGGTACCCAGTGGCGGCTCGTGATCATTTTTGTTGGTGGGGCCAGACATAAGTTTTGGGAAAAAATCATTGTTTTGGGTTATATTTTAATTTATAAAATACTAAATACACGTTACACATTATTTTTGGTGGGCCCCACTGGCCCTTAATGACGAGCCGCCACTGCTGGTACCTAATTGAGGCTGGGTTATCATGAGAGCCGTTACGGTGAAAAAAAAATATCACTGTGAAATTGAACACGGACCGCCCGAGTGGTTACCGGGGCCAAAATTAGGGTGTAAAGAATAGAACCAGTTACCTGCCATGCATGTCGTAAGAGGCGACTAAGGAGGTTGGGCATGGAGCTAGCTACCCCACACTGTAAAAAAAACACTAGATTTCTACAGAACGGAGAGCGAACCGATTAAACGCTGACTGAAACCGGACACATCGCCGAAGGATAAGCACCAGAGCTCCAAATGGTGCTGAAGATGTGACGTAAAACACACCAATGCTAAGGCTGCATGAATCAGATTTCCACATGAATAGAATTTATGGGAAGATCTGATACATCGGTCTGGGCGATGATCGCGAGAGAGGGAGAGAGAGAGAGAGAGAACCCGGACCACACGCTGCTGCCGCCCTCTTGCTTTTGTTTGTTTGTTTGTTTGTTTGTTTGTTTGTTTGTTAAGTAGGGGATTAAAGCCTCCTAAAGTTAAGGCACATCCGTTTCAACCTAAAGATGGACCTTGTTTTGGTTATATCACAGCGTGTAGGCCAACAAACATGAAAAATAAGAATTAACTCCTTTCGGAGACTCCAAAATATTGGTTTTTCCGTCTACGAACAGGGCACAATATGTTGAGGTACCATCTGTTTAATAAGTATAAAATATGCCTATCTGACATATATACATGTGGCAACAGCAAGATGACAGAGACACACATACTGCAAGAATGTCCAACATACATGGAACAGAGAGAAAACACATGGCCAATCCCCATATCAGTCCAAGACAAGCTTACAGAGATGTACATGGACTCCGGTTGACCACTAAATACTTTAAATCGATGTCTGAAAACGTTGGAGGAAGAAGAGGTGCAATTCCCATGAAGCGATATATCTATCTATCTATTCTCTAACCCTGTTTGTTCCTCAGCGTTAGGTCGAAAAAAGGAGACACCTGGAGCGAACCTCTTTATACACCTTGTTTCTTTCTCTCTCTAATCCTGATTTGCCTCACTTTCTCCTCTCAATCCTGATTTGCCTATCTACATATTCTCCTCCAATCCTGATTTGCCTCACTTTCTCCTCTCCAATCCTGATTTGCCTCACTTTCTCCTCTCCAATCCTGATTTGCCTCACTTTCTCTTCTCCAATCCTGATTTGCCTCACTTTCTCCTCTCCAATCCTGATTTGCCTCACTTTCTCCTCTCCAATCCTGATTTGCCTCACTTTCTCCTCTCCAATCCTGATTTGCCTCACTTTCTCCTCTCCAATCCTGATTTGCCTCACTTTCTCCTCTCCAATCCTGATTTGCCTCACTTTCTCCTCTCCAATCCTGATTTGCCTCACTTTCTTCTCCCAATCCTGATTTGCCTCACTTTCTCCTCTCCAATCCTGATTTGCCTCACAGCTTCAGGGTAAGAAGAGATTTCTAGCACGGCTTTTGTGTGTGCTTCATAAATAGTGTCTTTCGTCGCTTCTGTTATCTATGAGGTCCACCTTTTGCATGGCCGACCTTTTGCATAATGTGTGTGCGAGCGACATACATTAATTCAAGAGCGAGCGGAAAAGTACAGCGCAGGGTGAAGACAGTAATCAGGTCACTTCTCATACCAACTGCCCACGTTCTCTCTCTGTCTCTCTCACTCTATCTCACTTTGTCACCTCCCTGAACTCGTACTAGTCACAGAAGAGAACTTCTTTCCCAGGAAAAGAAAGACATGCAAAATTTGCGTGTTTTTTTAAAATGAAAGGAAGTTATTCATAAGGCCAACCCATGCCTGGACATCCGCCTACAACTATTCTAACAATACCTTCACTTCCTCCCTGGCGAGAACGAATGTTGCATGGATCATTCTCCTGCAGTATTGTCCACTGTTCCAAGGCTCTAGCATTGTTCATTGTGAGGCTGTTTAGTTTTGACCGCAGTTCCCAGCACTTGTCGTGTGAAATGTGGTTTACACATAAAACTGTGCCGGTTCCCGTGGAAAAGAAAGATTAATAAATGAAAAAATAGATTAATAATTGTAATGGCAGTAGAACTTCTACGTGGAACGCTCCATATCGACCACTTGTTAAACCACTATTTGTGATTTGTATGTGATCTGAGCTTAAGAACGATTGTACGTTGTGACAGTTATTGCGCCTACAAGTAGGCCAGCATATCCAATTTATGATAAGTCACACACACAGACACACAGGCACACACACACAGAAACAAAGAAAGAAAGATAGAAAGAAAGAAAGATCAGGACCGTGCGGTAGAATTTCTCAGTATGATGCAAGTCCTCGAAATGCCGCCTTTTTCCGTTAAAAATTGTATTATTTTTAAAAAAAACTGCTTAAAGTTGTAGTTTGATTTTGCTGCTTATGCCCTTTACTGTTCCGCCGGATACAGCCGCCTCTCTGCATCATAGCACAACACGGACACGAGAAAGATAGAGAGAGAGAACAAAAGGAAGAATATGTCCAATGACAAAGCAAAAACGTCAACCCAATAAAGAAGCCATTAAAATCGTTACAGATTTGGTATACCTTGGGTTCCCCGAAAGTAACAACAACGGACATTGCACAAAAGACATCAGAAGTTGACTATTCATGACATTTCAGAGGGTAGTCAGTATAAAGTAACTTCTTCTTCTTCTTTGCGTTCGTTCTTTACGATCAATTTTCGCCCGAGTGGTTACCGGGGTCCAAATTTGGGGTGTAAAGAATAGAACCACTGTTACCTGCCATACATGTCGTAAGAGGCGACTAAGGAGGTTTGACTGAAATCGGATGCATGTGTCCTAAACGTGTAGAAGTCTATGAGTTTAGGGCCTACCAAACCAATGTCTATCACCTTTGTTGTTCTTACTGACAATAGACTGGATTATGAAGACCACAGTAACTAACACCAGAAATGGAATCCAATGGACTCTGACAGAGCAACTAGATGATCTGGACTTCGCTGATGATATAGCCCTTCTGTCACATACACGAAATCAGATGCAGGATAAGCTAAACACATTGAATCAAAGGTCCCAGCAACTAGGGCTGAACATTCATAAGGAAAGACAAAGATATTGAGAATTAACCAAGCAAACGACAACTCGATCTCCCAGGGGGAAATCCCACTTCAAGAGGTAGAATCATACACATATTTGGGCAGCAACGTAGACAAAGAGGGTGGAACAGATAGAGATGTTAAAATAAGAATACAGAAGGCAAGAGGAGCTTTCATTGCACTGGGAAACATTTGGAAGTCCAAAGAAATCAAATCTAGAACAAAAATTCGGAAATTTAACTCTAATGTTAAAGCAGTTCTACTGTATGGGTCAGAAACATGGAGAACAACTAAAACAATAGCGCATAAATTGCAAACATTCATCAACTGGTGTCTGCGCAGAATAGAGGGAATAAGATGGTATGATAGGGTCACAAATGAGGAACTTATGGAGAGAACAAGACAGATTCCAGTGAACGAACAGGTTAAAAGACGCTGGCGCTGGATAGGACACACTTTGCGAAAACCAGAGGGAATATAACAAGAAGGGTCCTTGCCTGGAACCCGCAGGGACAGCGAAAGAAGGGAGACCGAGAAATACATGGAGACGAGATTTGGAGGCGGAGATCAACAATATAAAGAAGAGCTGGAGGGAGCTGCAGGAGATAGCTAGAGATATGAAGACTTGGCATGAGTTGGTTGAGGGCCTATGCCCCAACCCGGGGTAAAAGGCAAAGAGAGAGAAGAGAGAGAAACCAATGTGCAACGTATACACGTTCATGGCAAAGATCAAACATATCACAAAGTGATTAAAATTGGTCGTAAAGAACGAACGCAAAGAAGAAGAAGAAGAAGATGCACTTGTCTCCGCTCCGTTTCAGTTTTAAAATATAATACTACAGAAAAATACTTAGAATGACATAGACAGACAAAAACACAAGACACAGACATCCAACAAGATCTCAACATCCAGGAACGTTTCACTCATAAACAGTGTCATGTTCCAAAAAGCTGAAATATTTTGGTTACATTAGCCGTTTGATCACATTATCATTGCACTTTGGTGAGCAACCATGTGTGCTCCGATCTCTTTCTTACACATGAAGATTTCAAAAATACTTTGAAAAAAAAAGCTATCATGGACATTAGAAAAGAACCTAAACCATCCAACGATGACTACCACACACTTGACAGACAAGGACAGACTATCATCTTCCGACTCAGGATAGGACATAACAGACTGAACAAACACCTACACAGGCTGCGATTATCCCCAACCCCTCTGTGCCCCTGTGGTTCCGCTGAACAAACCACAGAACATGTCCTGCAAGACAGCCCCCTGTATGTCCTCCCAAGAAAGGAATGCTGGCCCTACAACACAACACTACATTCAAAACTACATGGCACTAGAGATGAGCTCCAGACAACAGTCGATTTCATCATAAGAACGCGTCTAACGGTATAATCATCAAAAAAGCGATCGCAAAGAAGAAAAAGATTTCAAGTGCAGTGCACGAGCTCTGTAGAACCGGCGAGGGTCCCCGATGTAATTTTGAAGATGGTGAAGATATTTTTATAGGAATTTTATTTTAAATCTTTTCTAAAGAATGCTACTCGGTCAACGACTTTCCAGCCTGCTCTTCTCGATTTTGAACTGCCAAGGTATACCTGGACAACAAATCACTACCAAAGGAGGACAATCCTACCTATCTAGGAATAAAATTCGACAAAAGACTCACATGGGGTCCCCACATAGAAGAAACACAAAGGAAAGCCACAATAAGATTAAGACTCATGAAAAAACTAGCAGGAACCCACTGGGGCGCAGATGCAAACACTACACGCCAAATATACACAGGATATGTACGTCCAAAACTGGAGTATGGCACAGGAGCCTACACAACCGCAGCACAAGCAAATCTACACAAGCTAGATAAAATACAGAACACAGGCCTCAGAATCATCACCGGAGGTCTGAGAAGTACACAAATCAAAGATCTAGAAGCAACTGCTGGCATTGAGAGCCTGGGACGACGCAGGGAACAAAAATACTCACACTATCAGAAAAGTTCAAACGCACAGAAAATAACCCCATGCACCAAACAATCAACGAACCAACCAAAAACCGCATAAAAAGACACAGCTTCCATCACTTGTCAAAATCACTCTCTGCAAAAACATGGACATCCTCTCAAAAGACCCAGCAACCTGGGAAATGATAGTACCATTCAACAACACAGACCTACAGCCCAACTTCACAGTGATAACAACAATTCCAAATGTAGACAAAAGGGTGAAGAAACAGGTCCCATCTTGAGAGCAAAGACACTAGAACACATTGACACCTCATACCCCCATCCCGAGTGGACCCATATATACACAGACGGATCATCAGACACGACAGCGAGGAAAGGAGGGGCCGGAACCATCATCATACTCCAAGATGGCACTACACTAACAAATTCAAGTGCCACTGGAGAACTATCAACAAATTTTAGAGCCGAACAACAGGCAATTGTGGATGCCTCAAAAATACTGCAGCAAAGAAACATCCAAAACAACAAACTTGTCTTCCTTTGCGACTGCTTGTCAGTCCTGCAGGCCACACAAAGGGAACCACAAGATAACATGGAAAGAGAGCTGACACTACAGCTAAACAAGCTCTCAGAACACAACAAAATTATTCTCCAGTGGATACCAGCCCACTGTGGCGTTCCAGGAAATGAGAGAGCAGACATGCTGGCTAAGGAGGAAACAAAACTTACACAACAGAAACACCCAGTATCACTACCAGAAATCAAGACACATATCAAAAGAAAGTACAAAGAGGTATGGAGGCAACAAACCCACAGCAAACACCCACAAGATCCCATCAGCAGACTAAACAGAAAACAGCACACAACAATCTTTCGACTAAGAACAGGTCACTGCAGGCTCAACCGCCACATGCACAGAATAAAGCCTGCTCAGACTGCACAGTGTGCATGCCAGACAGAGACACAGACTCCAGAGCACATCCTGCAGTCATGTCCATCATACATACACCAACGAAATGAAACATGGCCTCATGAACAAAGCATACAGACCAAGCTATGGGGAACTCTCGAAGAACTCCAACTGACATGCAGCTTCATAGAGGCAACCCATCTCATGATTTAGACGAGCATACGAAACCGAACGCAAGAAGAAGAAGAAGAAGATAAACTGCCAAGGGTTCTTTTACGTGCTCAAATCAAACACGGGACCTACGTTTTATCGTCCTTCTCCGATAGGATGAGGAACTCGATCTCATTTCTGGAATCAGCACTGTCAAAAGCGATACCCGAGTGCGTCATAGAGCACGTCAGATACCTCCCTAGCGCCCTATTTTATTCCTTTCACTGTAAGGTTTGATCAGAATTTCAATAATTTTTTTTCAGTTTTATTTCTGAATAATATGATTCAGTTTTTTTGTAAATATAATATATACAAAAATTAAACTTGTAATCAGGATTAAATTTTCATCTGCTTTTATTTGTATTAATGTCACTATTAATATTACTTCATTATTAGTATTCACACAAATGTGAAGTCAGTGCTGTTCTATGGCTCGAACAACATGGAAGACAACAAAAGACTTCTTCTTCTTGTCTTCCACCATTTACTTCTTTATAGAAGTGTTGGGGTGAAACGTAGTGATCTTGTGTGTGCTTTTTTAAGGCACTTTGTAAGCTGATATTCATGTTGGTATGGCTGTTGTTGATGCCGTCGCTCCATCTTTTGCGTTGTCTTCCTCTTGCCTTGTACTCATTATACTTTCTCTGTGTGGCTCTCAACAAAAGACACCACCAGAAAACTACAGACCTTCATAAATGTTTACTTAGAATAGAGGGTTGAGATGGTATGATAAGATTACGAACGAGGAATTAAGAGAAAGAACTAAACAGATACCAGTGGAGAAAGAAGAAAGCAGATACAAATGGAGAAAGAGCTAAGCAGATACAAATGGAGAAAGAGCTAAGCAGATACCAGTGGAGAAAGAGCTAAGCAGATACCAGTGGAGAAAGAACTAAGCAGATACCAGTGGAGAAAGAACTAAGCAGATACCAGTGGAGAAAGAGCTAAGCAGATACCAGTGGAGAAAGAGCTAAGCAGATACCAGTGGAGAAAGAGCTAAACAGATACAAATGGAGAAAGAACTAAGCAGATACAAATGGAGAAAGAGCTAAGCAGATACCAGTGGAGAAAGAGCTAAGCAGATACCAGTGGAGAAAGAACTAAGCAGATACCAGTGGAGAAAGAGCTAAGCAGATACCAGTGGAGAAAGAGCTAAGCAGATACCAGTGGAGAAAGAGCTAAGCAGATACCAGTGGAGAAAGAGCTAAACAGATACAAATGGAGAAAGAACTAAGCAGATACAAATGGAGAAAGAACTAAGCAGATACAAATGGAGAAAGAGCTAAGCAGATACCAGTGGAGAAAGAGCTAAACAGATACAAATGGAGAAAGAGCTAAGCAGATACAAATGGAGAAAGAGCTAAGCAGATACAAATGGAGAAAGAGCTAAGCAGATACCAGTAGAGAAAGAACTAAGCAGGTACCAGTGGAGAAAGAGCTAAGCAGATACCAGTGGAGAAAGAACTAAGCAGATACCAGTAGAGAAAGAGCTAAGCAGATACAAATGGAGAAAGAGCTAAGCAGGTATCAGTGGAGAAAGAACTAAACAGATACCAGTGGAGAAAGAGCTAAGCAGATACAAATAGAGAAAGAGCTAAGCAGATACCAGTGGAGAAAGAACTAAGCAGATATCAGTAGAGAAAGAGCTCAGGAAGAGACACTGACGATGGATATGACATACATTGAGAAGACCGACCGGAAGCATTACAAAGACAGGCACTGTTTTGGAACCCACAGGGAAAGAGGAGTGGGGCCGCAGGCGCAATAATGTAAGGACATACATTAGCGCCAGGGTCAGTGAGCTGGCACTGATCAAGATCCTACCCCACCTCCAAGTGGTGGCCCTGGTAACAGACTAATATCTGGTTAAGTGTGTAGGGATCGATGGAGAGCTACTTGGAATTGGTAGAAGGGGAAGTGCATACATGTCTGATATATGATCTGATCTAGGGAATGCTAACCCGAAACAAATGCTTGCAGAAAACGGATGCACCAGGCCGTAAGGCGCATAACATGGTGCAACGACCCATCACAATGCGGAATGGGATAACGGATTCTACGGTCGCCAATCTGCCTCTGAGATTTAGCCACGCTGTAAGAATGTCAGACGCACCATCACGAGGGTGGCCAAAACTTACTGCACGAAGAGGTCGGCACAAACGGGGAAGCAGCAATCATAGGAATTCTACAGAACTGCCCCCAGTATGCAGACTTGAGAAGAAAGAGGTGGCCCACTTACACTAGTGTCCAAGACAAACTGTATGGCGTGGCTGATAATCTGAGACAGACGGCTGCCTTTATTAGAGAATCCGAAATCCCAATCTAGTGAGAACGCAGAAGAAGAATATGATCTGATCGCAACATGGACGATGAGAATCTCAGTAAATGTGCCTACACGTCTCTCCTGTCCGATCAAGAGACAATGACGACTGATAATGAAATCAGACACCCGTGTGGTTCCCTGGGCCCAAATTCGGGATAAAGAATAGAACCACTATTCCTATTACATGCCATATTCGGCGAAAGTGGAGGTTTTGCGTGGGATTAACAACCCCATCTTGTAAAAAACACTGAGCTATAAAACCGTAGCCAAGCACATGAGAGCTTGCAAGGCCTTGGTTGGGGACCTCTGCCTCATTTGGGGCGAAAGGTAGAAGAAGAAAAAGAAAGAAGAAGGGAAAGGAGTAGGGGAAGGTCTAGATAGACCTGGAGAAGAGAGCTGGAAGCTGATATTAAAAGGATAGGTAAAACTTGGGAAGAATTGGAAGAGATGGCAAGAGAGGAAGAGCTGGAAGAAGTTTGTTGAAGACCTGTGCTCCGTTGGGAGTTGAGGGGGAAAGAAAAATTAGTATTGCTATTGCAACTGCCACATGGCGCCCCCTCTCCACATTCATTAGACAGATGCGCTTCAATATATAAAAACGCTTGATAGCACTGCGTTTCAATGTTTTGGAGATAGCAGTAAGGAGGGGATGTTTGAATGAGGAGACGCCCGAGTGGTTATCAGGGCCCAAATTGGGTTGTAAAGAATAGAACCACTGTTACCTGCCATGCATGTCGTAAGAGGCGGCTAAGGAGGTTGGATGTGGGACTAGCCTACCCCACACCGTAAAAACACTAGATGGCTACAGAACGGAGAGCGAACCAAGTAAACGTTGGCGCGATCACCGCCCAGACCGATGTACCAGATCTCCTATAAATTCTATTCATGTAGAAATCTGATTCATGCAACCTTAGTATTGATGCGTTTTACGTCACATCTTCAGCACCACTTGGAGCTCTGGTGCTTATCCTTCGGCGATGTGTCCGGTTTCAGCGAGAGAGAGAGAATGACGAGGCAGGGGGCAACCAAGACCACAGTGACAACTATGCAACCTTAGCATGGGTGTGTTTCGTCACATCTTTAGCACCATTTGGAGCTCTAGGACTTATCCTTCGGCGATGTGTCCCGTTTTAGCCAGCGTTTACTAGGTTCGCTCTCCGTTAACCTTTGGCTGTCCCCCGCCGACCTGCAAGGGAGCAGGTTACTTGTTTATCTTACCCTGTACTAAGGGAATATAATAAATTACAAATACCTCTGGAGGGGGAGTAAGACTTCGCCTGTATGACGAGGGATACTAGGGATATGGACAATACGCTTTCACGCAAAAATAAATCAGAGACACAATTAATAAGCGCGATGACTACGCTTGAATTCATTGCAGCGGACGAACAAAAACCACACAAAAGCGATGAAGTTGATACCCGGGATAAAAGTAATGTGAGGGTAAAGGAATCCTTTTTCATATTTCGAGATATATTGGGCAGGTAGTACGGTGTCTAGTGTGTATATGTTCTTAGATCGGACGAAAAGAAACTAAAGTCTTTATGTGGTCACCAGTTGGGAAAAGAAAACGTGGAAGACCAAAGACCACTCTTCGAAGAACAATCTAACAAGAAAGTAAACTATTGAGATGTAAAACTGTACAAGATCTCCAACTGCTAGCAAAGAACCGCATCACATGGAGATCTAAAACCTCTACCCTATTTGCCGCCTTTTGCACGAAAGAAACAAACTAACTAACTAACTAGTGTGTATACGGTAATATTGTGAGCGTCTGTAGCTCAAGCGGTAGTGAGCTTGATCACAAATCCAAGCGTACCTGGTTCAAACCCCACGGTGGGCACGTTTGGAAGCAAATTCGTTTCGTGGGATTTTTACAAAAAGGAAAAAAAAATAGACCTCACCATTCAGAAAGCAATGGCAAACTACTGAACGTATAAGTGCTGCCTATAAAAATCAACCACTCGTTGACTGTGGTTGATGGCTACTTCCTGTAAAGGATTTGCCACGATTTTCATGTTCATTTCAATACGATGTTAGGCCCGTATTGTTCCATTAACACGATGAGTAATGTGATCAACATCCCACCATCCGACTTAACTTCCCAGTGCTTTCCCTGGTATCCAATTGAGGCTGGGTTGACATGGGAGCCTTACCATAGGAAAAATGTTCTACGTCCACTGTAGAATTGAGCCCGAACCACTAGCCGAAGAAGCGGGTTCCCTAACAACTACACTACTGCGGCTCTCTATACAAAGGATATAATTGAATTTATATATAGTATTTCAGGCGATTCAAATGTTGTATCAATCCTAACATATGCCAGCGAGAGTTGGAAAATGTTGTATCAATCCTAACATATGCCAGCGAGAGTTGGAAAATGTTGTATCAATCCTAACATATGCTAGCGAGAGTTGGAAAATGTTGTATCAATCCTAACATATGCCAGCGAGAGTTGGAAAATGTTGTATCAATCCTAACATATGCAAGCGAGAGTTGGAAAATGTTGTATCAATCCTAACATATGCCAGCGAGAGTTGGAAAATGTTGTATCAATCCTAACATATGCCAGCGAGAGTTGGAAAATGTTGTATCAATCCTAACATATGCCAGCGAGAGTTGGAAAATGTTGTATCAATCCTAACATATGCCAGCGAGAGTTGGAAAATGTTGTATCAATCCTAACATATGCCAGCGAGAGTTGGAAAATGTTGTATCAATCTTAACATATGCCAGCGAGAGTTGGAAAATGTTGTATCAATCCTAACATATGCCAGCGAGAGTTGGAAAATGTTGTATCAATCCTAACATATGCTAGCGAGAGTTGGAAAATGTTGTATCAATCCTAACATATGCCAGCGAGAGTTGGAAAATGACTAAAGATATAGAAGCAAGTTGAATGCATTTGAAAATAGATGTCTGCGAAAAAGTAATGAATATAAAATGTAACGAATTCAGAAGTGATGAAATCAGAGACATGTCTGGTCAAACACTAGTAACAGCTGTTATAAGAAAGAGAAGATGGAGATATGTTGGACACACCTTGAGGAGAAATTATCAACGAATATCAAAGCAGGCATTGAAGTGGGATGCAAAGGGTTCAAGAAAGACAGGTCGACCTAAAGATACCCTGAAACGAACTTTGCTGAGAGAGGCAGGAAATATCGGTCTCAGTTCCATGGAGGAGATTGAACGAGTTGCCTAGGATAGAACGGTATGGAGAAATTACTTGCAGGCCCTATGTAACGTATAACGGTACGAGAGGAATTATTATTATTATTTCAGGCGAACGAAAAGAAAGAAAGGAATGTAGAAATCTACGTACACTATTTATCCATCACTCTGTGGAGTCTCTGTGACGTAGAGGTTAGGTGATTGCCTTTCGTGCCATCGGTACTAAGTTCGCTCCCTCATGGAGCAATCGAGATATTGTTCCAGATAACCTTGATCTCAGTATAGGTGAGATCGAGTTCCTAGTCCTATCGGAGACGGACGATAAAACGTAGGTCTCGTGTTCAATTAGAGCACGTAAAAGAAAGACACCATTGACAGTTCAGAACCAAGAAGAGCAGGCTGGAAAGCCACTACCTGGGCAAAATTCATTAGTAAATATTAAAAATATGGCCTCATGAACAAAGCTTACAGACCAAGCTATGGGGAAGTATGGAAGAACTGCAACTGACATGCAGCTTCATAGAGGCAGCCCATCTCATGATTTAGACGAGCATATGAAACCGAACGCAAAGAAGAAGATTAAAAATAAAATTCCTACAAAATATTTTCTTCATATTACATTGGGGACCATCACCGGTGCCACGGAGTTCTCATCACCGTGCTCTGCAGCTGAGATCGTCATGTGCAAGAAAGAGATCAGAGCACACATGGGTACTCACAGAAGTGTAATGATGATGGTACTATGAATCAACCAATCAATCAATCAATGCCTAACGAGACAGCACTCGACAGAAAACTACACGGACCTCTGTGTGAGCTACAAAAGACAATGAAGTTTATACAAGAGACTATATTATTGTGAGCAAATGGACTTTGGGATGGCTGCTGCAACGGAGGACAGAGCACGAATGGGAATGCCCAATGTGCCATGACGTCGATCGCATAACATAACATAACAAGAGACTACATAGAATATATAGACAATATTTCAAGCGAAGACATAACAGAGACGACGAAAGACACTATTTATGAAGCGCACACAAAAACCCGTTTTACAAATCTCTTCTTATCCTGATGCTGTGAGGCAAAACAGGATTGGAGAAATGAAAAAAGGAGAAAGATTTCAAGCTAACGAAAGGAAGGAAGAAAGGAAGGAAGGAAGGAAGGAAGGAATGAATCAATGAATCCATCTCTCTGTGTTTAGATATTACAGCTAGAATAACACTGATAACTACAAACCACACAAAAACAGACCATAAGACGCCGTCGTTCAACGAAGCATCACCAAGGAATAACAGCTGCATCATGTTCTCCTAATTGCTGTAGGTATGCCCAAGTTATGAAAGATAACATGGTGAGGCCAGTATCTAGGTACGGGGTATGTTTACAAAAATGTTAGCTGTTTTCATATGTTATTGACGAATGGATGTACCTCATATACAGTTTGGAAAGTTCTCGATGGACTTGAAAATAAGTTCAATTAGTGTGTTTATATTCTGAAACGGGGTAAAGTAGAAGGGGAGGTGTATGTATTTAGTGGTAGTTTACGTGTTGTGATGGTGTGAATAACATTACAGTGTAGGGTTGTGGTAGGGTAGTGATGGGTAGAGGTTTGGGGTGATGAAGGAGAGAGGGAGGTTATTAGTGAAGGAGATACGGAGGCTAGGATATTATTTTTTTATATTCGTTCGCCCGCCTTCAGGCGTAGTGGTGACGCCTCTTATGGCACCTTACGTAGCCCGCGTGTCCAGCGTGTTCGTAGCGCGTTGGACTACGGGTGACTAGCCCTCTGTAAGTGCGGGTTCAACTCCGCGGACTTGCAGAAAAGCTACAGGTTCCCCAGATTTACGGTGTTCGTGGCACCGAGCCGAAGGGTTACGATGTCCATGACACCGAGCCAAAGAGCTTTCAGCTCAAGTGCTTCTGGATCGGGAAAAAAATGGCACCTTACTGATTCTTGCGTTAAGGCTAGCTTTCTTTATTATCAGTGTCCCTCGTCATTTAGGCGAGCCTTACTTCGACTTCTGAGGTACTTGTAATTTAGATTCCCAAGTAAATTATCAGGAAAGCTGTAGTATAATTGCGCACCGTTGGCACATCGACATTTTCATTGATAAAGTTTGCCTGGAATCCCGGATTTAACACGACACAGGGCTACTAACAAGTGCACATGTATATGTATGTAGTATGTATATGTACGTAGTATGTGTATGTACGTAGTATGAATATGTAAGAGGTCAGACTGACAAGTTTTGCATCCACTTAAAAAGAAAATGAACAGGAAAATAAATGTTAGTGAATTAAGAAAAAATGAACTCGGCAATTTAGTACCAAAGTTGCACAATTATTTTGCGGCAAAATCACCACGAAAGTTATTATATTTTTGCCAACACCGCACTAGTTTTTGAAACCTGTCAGCCGGTGTTTTGCTGGGGCTCTCAATGGGAGCAAAGAATTGTAACACTGCGACCTACAAGACATGTCGTAAGAGGCGACTGGTGGCTGAGGTAGGGGCCTAGGGAAGCTACCCTAGTAAATAAAAAGCGTATCAGAAATGGGATGTGTTGGTCTACTTGTAGGCGCTTAACTGGCACAACGTACAATCGAACTTAGGCTCAGATCACATACAAATCACAAAGAGTGGTCGATGTGAAGCGTTTAAAGAAGAAGAAACCCATCCATAAAGGAATAATTCTGTTTTTAAATCATTTTCTCACTTCAAACTTCACCACTTCATCACATCTGAAGTTAAACCTTACTCCGTTTTCAGAAATACCTGTAATTTAGATCACCAAGTAAAGAATCAGGGTCTCATGTAGTCCAGCCGCGTACTGTGTGCACACCGAGAATTTTGGGCCCAAGTTGGACTCCAACAAAGGAACTTCTACGGAAAGTGGTTGTCAGCGAAGCATATTATGAATTTCGCTATCAGTGACACTTTAAAAATATATAAAAGATATATATATATATATAACGCTGAAGAAATGCTTGTATAGTTTTATTTCATACCCAAGATTCTCCAAACCTCTCGGTTAACTGTTGTTGCTGTCTGTAGTGCTGGTTTTAGGGTGGCGTAGAACAGGTTGGGGGTTAGAGCCTGGAGAATCTAATGGCCACATGGCTAGTGCAGACGCCGTGGAACTGTATAGGTTAGGGTTTTTCATTTATGCCCACATCAGACAAAAATCATTGTCCTTATCATGAATTGAACACAGATCTCCCGTATGGTAGCTGTGCTCTAACTCTCGGTCCTGGGTGTAATTCCGTGAGTTATTACGTCTCATTACGTCCACCACACGTTAAGGCAAGTGTCCCTTCTCCTACCTGGAGAACGACTTTTGATAATCCATTGGGATTAACTGTTGCAAACTAGCTATGGCGTAAACATGTGTAAGAAGCTAATAGTTCTATACAAGGAGACTGCCCGGCGTGCTCGTAGCGAGTTGGACGACGGGTGACAAGCCCCTGTGAGTGCGGTTCAATTCCGCAGGCTGGCAGAAAAGTCACAGGTTCTCCAGATTTACGGTGTTCATGGCACCGAACCGAAGGGTTGTGATGTCCTGTGGCACCGAGCTGAAGAGCTGAAAAAGCTCAAGTGCTTCTGGATCGAAAAACAAATAAATGCAAGGAGTTAAAAGGTGTTAAAGCCGAAGGATTGACTTCATTGCACCGGGTTTTACCCCATATGGTTCGGTCCTCTCGCAGAAATGGCAAGCCACCTGCCGAGGTATTGCACAAAGCACGAACTCCGTAGCTCCAGCAACAATCCTCTGGAAAAAAAACTGCACTCGTGAACAGAACGGCGCGGTCCAGATTCGAACCCACGACCTTCGACTCACAAGGCAAAGGGCTTAACCACTCAGCCACAGAGACCCTGAATGCAAGGAGAATGCTATTGAATTTGATGGGAATCAGTCTTCTTCACTTCCGCTTTGTCAAGCGCATCTGGTTTAAACACCGCGTCAGGCAGTTTGGAAGCAAATGAGTTCCCTTAGATTTTTGAAAGTGAAAATCGTGGCATATCCTAAAGGACGTAGCCATCAACCACAATAAACGAGTGGTTGATTTTCTAGGCACACTTATACGTTCAGTAGTTTGCCATTGCTTTCTGAACGGTGAGGTCTATTTTTATCTTTTGAAAGAAAATCCACGGAAACGAATTTGCTTTCAAACTCGCCCACCGTGAGGTTTGAACCAGGTACGCTTGGGTTTGTGATCGAGCTCACTACCGCTTGAGCTACAAACGCTCACTGTAGACTTAGATTATTACGAACAGTAAAAACTAGACATCACCGTTCACTAAACAATGACAAACTGCTGAACGTGTAAGTGGTGCCTAGAAAACCGACGACTAGTTTACTGTGGTTGATGGCTAAGTCCTGTGAAGGATATGCAACGATTTTCATTTTCAAACTACCAACTAAAATGTATTGTAATTATCTTGCGGCGCCCCCACGCCTGTAAAAATATATGTGGACGACCATGGCCTGATACTCAAATGTGATCAACTGTTCTTATTAATCATAGATTATAACAGAACAATCATAATCCCAATGGAGACTGAACATTCAGAAACTTTTCTTGGCTGAAATCGGATGCATGTGTCCTAAACGTGTAGAAGTCTATGTGTTTAGGGGCCTACCAAACCAATGTGCAACGTATACACGTTCTTGGTAAAGATCAAACATATCACAAAGAGTGACTAAAATTGGTTGTAAAGAACGAACGCAAAGAAGAGAGAAGAGAAACTTTTGTAGTGACCAGTTAACTTGAGAACAGGAACTGCATTTAGAACTGAGATTATCACTATTTATGTTGTTCGCCGATAGCTTCTTCTTTAAACGCTCCATATCGACAACTTGTTAACCACTCTGTGTGATTTGTATGTGGTCTGAGCCTAAGAGCGATTGTGCGTTGTGTCAGTTATGCGCCTATAAGTAGGCCAACACATCCGATTTCTGCGACGCTTTTTATTTACTAGGGTAGCTTTCCTATGCCCTACATCAGTCGCCTCTAACGACATGCCTTGTAGGTCGCAGGGTTACTATTCTCTGCTTCCCTTGTGGGCCCTGGCACCACACAAGCGTCGCCGATAGTGAAGTTGATAGCACGCTGCACTAGTGACTACATATTAAGGAAATATCGGAGTTCGAGACAGATAAATAAGGAGTCATATAATATATAATAGTCGACCATCGCAAGCGATGACGACAACAGTCTCAGACTTGTACTGCTGCACCTCTCTGGTGTGTGCGGAGATGACTGTAGAGTCCAATCCTAGAACACAATCCCCTACCACAGGTGGGGCATACATGATCAAGGTTAGACATGTGCATGTTGTGTGTTGTGTCTTCTCGCGCAGCTCGTTTTCTTTGTGCCTCAACGACACGATGATTCTCAGCTATGCGGTTCCTCTTGTGTTGTTACAGAGCCACATTTAAGGAGTTATAAGAACCCCCGGTGAAGCAGCGAAGCCAATGAATATTGTAAATAAACAGACAGTAAACTAAGGTGATCTGAAAAACGCTGGTCTGCATAGCTAGGCGATAGAAGCCCAAAGAAAACAAAGGTTTTTTGTGTTTCGAATTCTATATTTTGTAATTGTTTTTTAATGGAGACCCAGCGCCCACGTGGTGCAGGGCTTGCACTGAAGCAAAGAATAGTACCACTGCGACTTACAAGGCATGTTGTGAGAGTTGACTGATATAGGATCTAGAGAAACTACCTTAGTAAATAAAAAGCGTCGCAGAAATCGGATGTGCTGGCCTACTTGTATGCGCGTAACTGGAAACAACGTACAATCGCTCTTAGGCTCAGATCACGTACAAACACAGAGTGGTTTAACAAGTGGTCGATATGGAGTGTTCAAAGAAAAAGAAATATAGACCCCTAAATACTCGTATATATATCCCTCTCGTACTGATGTACGTTACGTAAAACCTTCAAGTAATTTATCCATACCACTCTGTCCAGTGCAACTCGACCAATTTGCTTTCAAATTTCCTTCCAAACTGGCCGCCGTAGAGTTTGAACCAGGTACTATTCGATTGTGATCGAGCTCACTATCGCTATGCCACAGACGCCCACGTATGTGCCGATAGAACATGTTATACAGAACTATCCACTGCTTGCTGACCCCCAGGAAAAGAATGTGACCAACCTCTTAACACCTTCTTCTTCTTTGCGATCGCTATTTTATTGATTATACCGTTATACGCGTTCTTATGTTGAAGTCGACTGTTGTCTGAAGCTCATCTCTAATGTCATGTAGTTTTGATGATTATACCGTTATACGCGTTCTTATGTTGAAGTCGACTGTTGTCTGAAGCTCATCTCTAATGTCATGTAGTTTTGATGATTATACCGTTATACGCGTTCTTATGATGAAGTTGACTGTTGTCTGAAGCTCATATCTGTGCATGTAGTTTTGATGATTATACCGTTATACGCGTTCTTATGATGAAGTCGACTGTTGTCTGAAGCTCATCTTATGTCATGTAGTTTTGATGATTATACCGTTATACGCGTTCTTATGTTGAAGTCGACTGTTGTCTGAAGCTCATTCTATTGTCTGCTAATGTTTTTGAATATAGTGTTGTGGTGTAGGGTCAGCATACCTTTCTAAGAAGAACATACAGGGGATAGTCTTGCAGGACATGTTTGATCAGCGGTGCCACATGGACACAGAGGGGATCGGGACAATCGTAGCCTGTAGTGTGTGTGTACAGACTTACACACCTCTTGTTGTAACATCATCTTCACAAATCTTGATTCTTTCTTTCTTGTCTTGCCTCGAGAGAGTTGTAATAAAATGTCGGGATTCCAATTTTCATTTGTTTTGTTTCGTTTGGTTATCACCCTCGATCTGGGAACTTGTAATCGTATATTTTAATTGTTTGTTCTCTCCAAATCTCCAAATGTCATTTATTCTATTTGATTTTAACTTTCTCTCCCTCTCTCACTCGCACATACTCTGCCTGCATTTCTCTCTCTCTCTTCTCTCCCTCTCTCACTCACGCTACATACTGCCTGCATTTTCTCTCTCTCTCTCTTTCTCTCCCTCTCTCACTCACGCTACATACTGCCTGCATTTTTGCTCTTCTTTCTCTTTTCTCCCTCTCCACTCACGCCACATACGCCTGCATTTTTCTCTCTCTCTCTTCTCCCCCCTTACTTTATCTCCTCTCACTCACGCCACATACGCCTGCATTCTCTCTCTCTTTCTCTCTCCTATTCTATCGAGACGGACGATAAGGTGCACGTAAACGTTGGTCACTTTGAGCACGTAAATGAACGCTTGGTAGTTCAACATCGAGAACAGCAGCCTGGGAAGCCGCTACCCTAAGAGAAGAACAGCGGCCTGGAAGCCGCTACCCCAGGAACAGCGGCCTGGAAGCCGCTACCCCAGGGAGACATCGGCCTGGGAAGCCGCTACCCTAAGAGAAGAACAGCGGCCTGGGAAGCCGCTACCCTAAGAGAAGAACAGCGGCCTGCGAAGCCGCTACCCCAGGAACAGCGGCCTGGGAAGCCGCTACCCCAGGAGAACATCGGCCTGGGAAGCCGCTACCCTAAGAGAAGAACAGCGGCCTGGAAAGCCGCTACCTAAAGAAGAACAGCGGCCTGGAAAGCCGCTACCCTAAGAGAACAGCGGCCTGGGAAGCCGCTACCCCAGGAAAAATTCATTAGAAAAAGATAACAAAAATAAAGTTCCTACAACATATTTTCACCACCTTCAAAATTACATCGAAGCCCCTCGACGGTGCTATTGAGTCCGTGCACTGCCGCTGAGATCTTCATGTGTAAGAAAGAGAAAGGAACACACATGGTTGCTCACCGAAGTGCAACGATGATGATTCAATCAATCAATCAAGCAATCAATATTTATCATTTCCTTACACACATAAACAATCGTTGTCACAAATTCTCTATTCGTTCCACATACTATCTCTCTATCTCTCTCTCCCTATCAGTTATATATATATATATTCCTCTTCAACTCTTTCCTTTCTTCCACACAATGCCACTCTTATTCTCATACCGTTTCTATCGCTGACTCACTCTCCCTCCCTCACAATCTATGTCCCTTGCACACACTCTCTTACCATTTTATACACTCGCCATATCTCTCTCTCTCCCTCACACACACCCTATTTTACACACTTCCCTCCCTCCCACACTAACGCACTCACCGTCCTCACATATGGACATCCTCTCTCACACACTCACCTTTCACAACTTCCCCTCAGTTATACACTTCCTCTCACACTTCCACCCTCTCTCTCACACACACTCCCCTTTCACAGACGACTTCTCCCTCCAACACACACTCTCTCTATCTCACACGCACACCCTCAGTCCCACGCTTCCTCTATCTCTCTCACATTATCCCTCTCACTCCCTCACATTTGCTGTCCCCCTCATATACTCTCTTCCCGTTTCATTCACTCGCCATCTAACACACACACACCCTTTCCCTACCACACACGCACACACTCACATACTCTCCTTTCACACACTTCCTCTTTATCACACACACACATCCTCTCACACACACACACACTTTGTCACACACTATCCCTCTCTCTCACACACTATCCCTCTCTCTCACACACTATCCCTCTCTCTCACACACTATCCCTCTCTCTCACACACTATCCCTCTCTCTCACACACTATCCCTCTCTCACACTATCCCTCTCTCACACTATCCCTCTCCACTATCCTCTCACTCTCCCACTTTCTACTTTCCCCTCTCACATATTCCCTCTCTTCTTCCCTCTCACACATTTTTCCTCCTCTCACTCTCTCAAACACCTAACACCCCTCTCAAACATCCTCTATCACTCCCATACTCTCTATCTACACCTCACACTTTCTATCACCCTCTCACACATAACTTAATGTGTACACACCACACACTCACCGACCTCTTCTACGATTCCAGATCCTTCTAGCGACTAGTATGACGTGCGCCAACAGACCACGCCCCACTGTAGCCGTTCTCAGCTTTATCTCTAGCATTTCCCCCGGAACTGAACCAGATTTCAATATCAAGATTAGAAGTCTACATTGGAGAGGGATGACCATCCACAACAGTGCAGTCCAACATATATTGGGGAGAGTCTACATGATGATTATGGAGGCGCGGGTGCCACATGACGATTCCAATACTGCTATTACTAATACTACTATTCAGTGGCGGCTCGTGATCATTTTTGTTGGTGGGACCAGACATTTTTCCCGGATAAATCATGATTTTTTGTTGCTATATTTTATTTTATAAAATAATAAATACACGTTATACATTATTTTTATGGGGCCTGGCCCCACTGGCCCTTAATGACGAGCCGCCACTGTTACTATTACTCCCCTAGGTCAAGTGTTTTTAAAATATATTTTAAAAAATTATTTATTTTAAAAAACCGTCTTGTGGAAAGTAAACCCGACAAAAATTTCGATGGAGGTCTAGCCCCAGACTTGTGATATGAGTGGATTTACCATGATATCCAAGAACCAGACTCCCAGCTATGGACAAAATAGCCCCACTGCCTTGTGGGAGCATTGGGAGAGACAAAGGCTACGAGAGTAAACCCAAACAGAGAATCCGGAGTGGAGCCTCCTACGGCGGACAGGCATCATGTGATGAGATACCGACAGCTCCTGCAACCAAACTGATACCAGACATCGGACTTGCACTCCTCTGGGCCACATCCTTGCTATAGTAGTTTATAGTTGGCTCTGTCTGGGCTCAATCAGCGAGGTCGAGAGGGGATAGTTGACGCTCGGCCAACTCAGCTACTTCATAAAAATGTACCTGGCATGCGACACGGAGAGGTCACTTCGTGGTCGACTTTGTTGACAAATCCAACACGGATGACATCAGTAATTATCGATATATAAGGGAAGACTGCAGTAAAACTATGTAGCAATAGCGAAATACGTCATAACAACGTGATATAGTTTTACAAAATACAATAACACATGTTTCTGTAAAAGTACGGTATTTTGTTATTACGTATTAGGACAACAGTTACAAACAAACTACGTCAGGGCCGTGCTGTGCTATGATACAGAGAGGCGGCCGCATCAGGCGGTACCGTAACGGGGCGGCATAAGCAGCAAAATCAAAATTACATTTGAAGGTTATTTTAAAGAAAAAACTTAAGGGGCGGAATTTAGAAGACTTGCATCATACTGAGAAAATATACCGCACGGTCCTGAACTACGTGACGCAAAACCTATTGTCTCATGAGACAAGGAGGCCAATGATTGCCAACAATAGTAATATAGTTCAGACGCCGACTCCTTCCCCAGTGACAAAAAGCACAGAGTGAAGTTAGAAAGCAATATAAAATAGTTACACAGAGGATATCCAATAACCAACTACTCCAAGATACAAGACAAGAGGCAATGAATGACATACTCAAAAAGAGAAGATGGAAATGGCTCGGACATGTTATGAGAATGAGACAAGAAATGCCTGCAAGGATAGCCCTCACTTGGACACCAGAAGGAAAGAGAAAGAAAGGCAGACCACGGACAACATGGAGGCGCATGATGGAAGAGGAACTGGACACCGCATCTCTGACGTGGGGCTCTGCGCTGAAGGTTGCACGGGACAGGAGAGCATGGAAAGTCCTTTCTGAAGCCCCATGTGTCACTGGGCATGATGGGATTAAGTAAGTAAGTCTATGTCGCCTAGAGGTTATGTGATCGTCTCTCGTGTCAAAGGTACCAGCTTCGTTCCTCGGTAGACATCTGGATCTCGGTGTAGGTGATATCGAGTTCCTAATTCTATCGGAGAAGGACGATGAAACGTAAGTCCCTTGTTCAATTTGAGCACGTAAAAGAATCTTTAGCAGTTCAAAATCGAGAAGAGCAGACACTGAGAAGCCGCTGCCCGGGAAAAAATACTTTTGAAAAAGATAATAAATAAAATACCTACAAAAATATCTTCCGCATCTTCAACAAATTACATCGGGAACCTCGATGAATTTACGGAGGTCGTGCTCTGCAGCTGAGATCTTCCTGCTTAAGCAAGAGAACGGAGTACACATGGTCGCTGACCGAAGTGAAGGTGCAGGGACCCGCAAGGGAAGCAAAGAATAGTACCACTGCAACTTACAATGCGTGTCGTAAGAGGCGACTGATGTAGGCCCTAGGGCTGCTACCCTAGTAAATAAAAAACAACGCAGAAATCGGTTGTGCTGGCCTACTTGTGGGCGCATAACTGGCACAACGTACAATCGCTCTTTGGCTCAGATCACATACAAATCACACAGAGTGGTTTACAAGTGGTCGATAGGGATCGTTCACAGAAGAAGATATGACTTGTGTAATACTGTATATACATGTCTCTGTTCAATCGCCCTAGCGCTACAAACCAGCGTTTTAAGAACTCTACCGACCGAGTGGTTACCGGGGTCCAAATTTGGGGTGTAAAGAATAGAACCACTGTTACCTGCCACGCATGTCGTAAGAGGCGACTTAGGAGGCTGAAATCGGATGCACATGTCCTAAACGTGTAGAAATATATGCGTTTAAGGGCCTACCAAACCAATGTGCAACGTATACACGTTCTTGGCAAAGATCAAACATATCACAAAGAGTGATTAAAATTGGTCGTAAAGAACGAACGCAAAGAAAAACTCTACCAACTAGCTCTGCGATTGAAATCGTTATGCGGACTTGACTGATTCTTCTATAGGATATGTTTAATTTTATAACTTTTATATGCAACATGTAACTCCAATGAGGGGGCGTGTGTGACTTAGGGGATAGTGACTCGGTCTATTAACCTCGACGTTCTGAGTTCGAATCACGCTGCGGACAGTTTGGTTGCAAATTGTTTCGCGTGGATTTTTACAAAGGACGATGGCGCCACCCGTTTAGAAAGCAATGGCAAACTACTGAACGTAATAATGCCTAGAAAAATCACAAACAGCGTTAAAAAGCTGAAGTTGATTCGCAAAGTCCTGTAAAGGATATACAATTAACTAACGCCAATGAGATGTGGTTTTTTACAGAAGAATGATGAGAATCCCATAGACTGCTAAAATGACTAATGTTGAGGTGTTGAATGAGGTCAAGACACAGAGAAAGCTTATCATCAATATAAGAAAGAGGCAGTCATCGTTTTTCGGGCATATGATGAGGAAGGGAGGTTTAGAACACATTGTAACAACTGGTAAAATCGGGGGGACACGAGACAGAGGAGGACAAGGAGAGAAAATTGTGGATAGTCTGACTTCATGACACGGAAGAGCGTCACCATCTGAGTTTATAGCAAACACAAGAGACAGAGATTTGTAGATATCTATGATCGCCTACGCCAGCCGGCAGGGCACCTGATGATGATGATGATCTGTAACATGCACGTAAATGGAAATAGCAGAGAAGAAGAAAAGTGAGGAGAACAAAGAACTTATGGCAAAGAACAGTGAAGAAAAGAACATAATTTCATGTACAAAACTGAAGAAGTTGAATTAGGGGTAGAGCGACAGGTGCAGCGCTATGATCCATTGGGAACATCTATGTTTAGTAGCTGTTATTTACGAACTAGTTGTGCATATTTTTATGATTGACAGCAGGGTGATCGATCGATCGTGTATTGACTATATATGTTACAGTAATGAATGCGTTGACCTACATATTAAACGTACTGTCTTTGTCTGTCGCTTACTTAAATATGTATCTGCCTGTATGTCACACGCCGTGTCCATAACACATATATATTACATTTTTCTATATGTATCTGTCGCTCAGGTCACTTAATATCTGCCTGTATGTCACACGCCGTGTCCGTAACATTTACATATCTATATTCCATTTTTTTCAGCAGTCTTTGTGGTTAACTGGTTAAACCGTTGTCTTGTGTTCCGAAGGTCATAGATCGAATCTGAACAGCGCTGTTCCGTTTGCGAGTGCATTTTTTCTTCTTCAGAAACCCTAGGATAGTTGCCTATGCTACTGATTACGTGCTTTGTGCAATACTCTGGGCAGATTGCGTATCATTTCTGGTGAGAGGGCCCAGTCTTATGGGGAAACCCAGTGCAGTGAGGTCTCACCTTCGTCTTTAGATACTTTATTACCTCTGAAGTCGGAGTAGGCTCGCCAGAATGGCTTATGCCCCCATCCCACACCGCCCTAAAAGCGGTATTACGCAGATAATAAGGACAGTTATATATATATAGAGCGATTTCTTAGAAATCTAAGCGAGTCACTGGACACTGACATTAAATGACAGAAGAAAACTAGTCACGACAGAGATGAAGTGTCTACACAGAATGCTGGGAGTATCAAACAGAAAACTAGTCACGACAGAGATGAAGTGTCTACGCAGAATGCTGGGAGTAACAAGTAGAAAATTAGTCACGACAGAGATGAAGTATCTACACAGAATGATGGGAGTAACAAGAAGAAAACTAGTCACGACAGAGATGAAGTGTCTACACAGAATGATGGGAGTATCAAACAGAAAACTAGTCACGACAGAGATGAAGTATCTACACAGAATGATGGGAGTATCAAACAGAAAACTAGTCACGACAGAGATGAAGTGTCTACACAGAATGCTGGGAGTATCAAACAGAAAACTAGTCACGACAGAGATGAAGTATCTACACAGAATGATGGGAGTAACAAGTAGAAAACTAGTCAAGACAGAGATGACGTGTCTACACAGAATGATGGGAGTAACAAGTAGAAAACTAGTCAAGACAGAGATGACGTGTCTACACAGAATGCTGGATCAAGAAGAGACCGGTTTAAAAATGAAGACATCGTGAAAAAAGTGGATACAACATCAATACTGAACTTCATCAAGAAACAACAAATTAAATGGATCGACCACATAAGTAGATTACCAACAAACAGTGCACAACAGAGAGCAATGTTGCTCCGATACAGTGGAGATAAAGCTAAAGGTCTGTCACACAAAAAGTGGGTCTCAGAGATAACAGAGGGGTCGAAAGACACTATTTATGAAGCACACACAAAAGCCCGTGATGGAAAACTTTTCTTGCCCTGAAGCTTTGACGCAAATCAGGATTGGAGAAGAGCAAGAAAGACAAGGTGCATAGAAAGACTCACTCCAAGTGTCTCCTTTTTCGACCTGGCGCTGAAAGACAAATATGATTAGAGAATATATAGATAGATAGACAGTAAGCGAGTCGTTGACAATTAAAAAAAGTACAAATATAACTATCTTTTTGTTTTTTCTCTCTTCTTATTCGTTCCCAATGAAACATGATACTACAACTTATCCTATCACTAACACATACAATATTATATGATTGATATATATATATATATATATATATATATAGTATGATGATACAAAAATTATACCAGCCCACTGTGGCGTACCAGGAAATGAGAGAGCAGACATGCTGGCTAAGGAGGGAACAAAACTTACACAACAGAAACACCCAGTGTCACTATCAGAAATCAAGACACATATCAAAAGAAAGTACAAAGAGGTATGGAGGCAACAAACTCACAGCAAACACCCACAAGATTCCATCAGCAGACTAAACAGAAAACAGCACACAACAATCTTTCGCCTAAGAACAGGTCACTGCAGGCTTAACCACCACATGCACAGAATAAAGCCTGCTCAGACTGCACAGTGTGCATGCCATACAGAAACACAGACTCCAGAGCACATCCTGCAGTCATGTCCATCATACATACACCAACGAAATGAAACATGGCCTCATGAACAAAACTTACAGACCAAGCTATGGGGAACTCTCGAAGAACTCCAACTGACATGCAGCTTCATAGAGGCAACCCATCTCATGATTTAGACAAGCATATGAAACCGAACGCAAAGAAGATGAAGAAGAAGATACAAAAATTAAGTAACTAGAAACAGTATAGAACAGAACTGATAAGAAAACAAAGATCAGAATACTAAGAGCATGCATATTCCCAGTGGCAAGTATGGGTGTGAAACACGTACATTTAATAAAGCAGTGCAAAAACATATATGTGCTTTTGAATATAAGTGTTACAGAAGAGTCCTTCGTATATCATGGACAGAGAAGAGAACAAATAGATCTATCCAGAAAGAACTCAAAATCAAAGAAAACTGGCTGATGCTACAAATAAGAAAGAGAAAATTAAGATATTTTAGACATATAAAAAGACATGAAGGGCTGGAGAAGACCATCATGGAAGGAGGCATATCGGCAAAGAGAAGAAGAGGAAGACCACGGGAAGATGGATTCAGGATGTAACTGATGGTTTGAACATGGCGGCTGCAGAGGCAGGACATCTGGCCACTTAGAGAGATAAATTCCGGAGGACTGTTGGGGTGGCAACATTCTGCTCAGGATATTTGATGATGATAAAAATGGCGTCGATAATTGCCATTTATTTGTTAAACTATTTATTCTACAGATCAACTCAGTCAATGGTGCGAAGATCTAGGACACTCTTTGCTGCTACGGCACTCTAAGAATCGAACCACGGGCATCTCCAAAGTCACGCCACATCCTGTTATCAACAATATGCATCCACAAATGCACAAGGCTATGCCGGCGCTACATTCAAAGTAAGTACTTGTGTACTGTCGCTAGTAATCTCCGTTGCTGTTGTCGACTATTCCAGGTCTATTCTGTCTGCAGGGTCCCTACGTTCTTTCTGTTCTACATCGGAAACATGTCTACGTATTACCCTGGCCCCCGGCAGCATAAGACCGACTAGCCACAGCCAACTCTAGATAACTAGGCCAGACAACTGAACGGGAATTTCCTGACCTAGATCAGAGAAGGGGGCTGGAGAATATAGATGTTTGATAGAATACTGCAAGCTTTTTGCAATTTTACTCAATTCTGTGAGTCTATGGTTATTTATTGGTGAAAAATATTTATAATATTGATATTCCTTATTGTTAAACTTAACTTGTTGCATAATACAACTTCGATTTAGCATTTTGTGTTGATTTTAAAATGAATTCGTCTATGTACAACAATACTGGACTGCGATGTCACGTGGTGTAGTTGTGGTCTGATTTCCCACAATTCTGGACTAGCTCAGATGGGAATCGAAAATTCTTCTCCTCTTCTTCTTTGCGTTCGTTCTTTACGACCAATTTTAATCACTCTTTGTGATATGTTTGATTTTGCCAAGAACGTGTATACGTTGCACATTGGTTTGTAGGCCCCTAAACGCATAGACTTCTACACGTTTAGAACATGTCATCCGATTTCACCCAAACCTCCTTAGACGCCTCTTACGACATACGTGGCAGGTAACAGTGGTTCTATTCTTTACACCCCAAATTTGGGCCCGTAACCACTGGGCGCGAAAATTCCTATTTAATGGGGTAGGTGGCTGGTTTGTATGTGTTTAATGAACACTATACGTCATCCAGTGGATACCGTCACACTGCAACGTTAGGGAAACGAAGCAGCCGACAAGCTAGCCAAAGAGGGCGGGCGACTACCTCAGACTGATCTCGAGATCGGTTATGAGGAAGTCAAAACAACCATCGGTTTGCACTACAGTAGCAAATGGGCAAAGACCACCTCAGCACACAGCCAGTGACGGATACTATGGTCTCTCGACGCGAACAGTTGCCATACTTCGCCTCCGTACCGGCCACAACAAGCTCCGAGCCCACATGTTCCATAAATTTAAAATTGGCAAAACTAGCCTGTGCCTCCTCTGCAATATGGCAGACATGTCTGGCAGAACACCTTGGCAAGACTGCTATTTAAATATCTGTTTTGTATGTGTTTAATAGAACACTGTCATTTGTATGGCTTTAATAGAACACTGTACATTTTGTATGTGTTTAATAGAACACTGTACATTTGTATGTGTTTAATAGAACACTGTACAATTTTGTATGTGTTAATAGAACATGCATTTTGTATGTGTTTAATGAAAGAAGTAGTTAAAGAACACTGTACATTTTTGTCAAATTTTACATAATTCTACTGCGCCGTGGTTTCTTTATTGATGAACAATGTTAATAATACTGATATTCCTTAGTGTTGAACTTAATTTGTTACATAATATAACCTTTATTTAGCATGTTAATAATACTGATATTCCTTATTGTTGAACTTAATTTGTTACATAATATAACCTTGATATAGCATGTTGTGTTACTTTAAAAATGAATTTATCTTTATCTAACAATACTGAAATGTGAGGTCACGCGACGCTTGTGGTCTTATTTCCTAGTATGTTTACCTGAACCCACCAGCCGCATGGTATAGGAGGCTACGGTAGAACATAAATAGTCCTAATTTGATGTACTGTTCCGGACACCAGTTCACCTTTGATGTCCAGTCAGGCGACTTACTATAGTTCTTCAAAATTCGTGATCATCTTTACCGAGACCGATATAAAATCATCCACTTGACATAAATTCTTGATTTTTATATTTTTATATAGGTAACAGTGACGAACTTCCAAAAGTATTTTTGCCCACCCAAACCTTTAGTTCTGTAAGAATTTTATTATATGTTATTACTAAAATTGCAGCGACGTTGATTTGGTATACTTGTCGAAATTTTATAGTACGATTGTTAAGTTTGTCTATAACTAAGCATTTCCGTGTTCCACATGCAATTCAGTGCACGACAAAAATCGGGAATCCCGTGGAATTAATCAATTCACAATGTTTCCTATCGACTGTCATTGGCGTATGTACGCAACATTTACTTTCATTTATAGAAGTGGAAGGTATCATTTGTTCACTATGTCACCTTTATTTTTATAATATGTAATAGGGATACGCCTTTGCAAACATTCGCCACCATTTTGTGTATTAATGTAAATTCTAAACTTTGGTTATCATTTTGTTGTGCTTATGCAAAATTATATAACAACGTTTTTTTTTCATCAACCAAGCTACCTACCAATTAGTTAAACATGTATTCGTAAGGTCTTGAGATATATAAGACTGCTTGCAAAAAATCACTTGTATCCATCAGATAGATTTCGTACAAATTCAACTTTAGTGTGTTCACGAATTTTGGAACGAACTTTGTTTATAGCTCAAATACCCACCTGGATATCTGTTTGTAATCTACATTTATCTGATGTAAAAGTAGTCGGTGTGTGATGGATTAGCGTAATGCATAAGTGTTCGCCTATCGACTCGGACACGAGAGGGTTGTAGGTTCAAATCCACATTCGACGCCCCACTCGCGCCGAAAAGAATTAGCCCTCCAACCACCTGCATGCTAAGGTATAGAAATGAGAAGTGAAGCAACTTCATACCTTAAGGTCAAATTTTTTTTTTTTTTCCTATCCAGAAGCACTTGAGCTTTTCAGCTCTTTGGCTCGGTGCCATGGACATCGTAACCCTTCGGTTCGGTGCCACGAACACCGTAAATCTGGGGAATATGTGGCTTTTCTGCCATCCCACGGAATTGAACCCGCACACACAGAGGATAGTCACCCGTAGTCCAACGCGCTACGAACACGCTGGCAGACGGGCTAAGGTCTAATAAGGCTACGGAAGCTGTATTTATAAACAATATGTCTAAATTAAATTGTGCATTATTTGTCCGTGTGTCTATCTTTATATATTTGATAAAACTTTCCCCATTATCTATGTCATTCTTTTTCAAACGTTTCATATCGACCACTTGTTAACCACTCTTTGTGATTTTTATGTGATCTGAGCCTAAAAACGATTGTGCGTTGTGCCAGTTATGCGCCTACAAGTAGGCCAGCACATCCGATTTCTGCGACGCTTTTATTTACTAAGGTAGCTTCCCTAGGCCCCTACCTTAGTCGCCTCTTACGAATACCTTGTAAGTCTCAGTGTTATTGTTATTTACTCCCCTAGCTTGACTGATGCAAAATCAGCACTCCAAGCACTTCAGTCCAGAAAATTGCCAGGTCTACAGACCCTACTGTCTAAATTGTCCAAGCATCGCAGGGTTGTCTTGCAGTGGATACCCTCTCACTGTGGAATACCAGGAAATGAAACAGCAGACCGATTGGCCAAGGAAGGTGCTGCAGGAGAGCAGCCGGATGTGCCAGTTACCTACCACCAAAAGAAAAGGATGATTAAATCAATGAGAAAGCCACAAATACCAACACAAGACGATTACTATAATATGAGCAGATTGGAACAAGTTGTGATTCTGCGCCTTAGAACAGGACACAATCGGCTCCAGCCACATGTATACAAAATTCAAGATTGGCAATTCAGCCATGTGTACATATGGACAGGCAAACCAGACTGCAGAGCACATACTTCAAGACTGCCCCAAATATGATACACTGAGGCAAACTCACTGGCCTAACGAAACAACACTCGACATAAAACTACACGGAACTCTGTGTGAGCTACAAAAGACAGTGAAGTTCATACAAGAGACAACATTGAATATATAGACATATTTCAAGCGAACGAAAGGAAGGAAGGAAGGAAGGACTCCCCTAGCGAGTCCCGGCAACACATGGGTGTCTGTCTTGTCTTTGTAGTTTAGATATAAACGCTCATAACAGCGCTTTAAGCTTTCACGGACTAAGAAGACCCCGTTGACCACATTTTAAGAACCACTGTTACATTGAATCATAACAGAATAAGACTAAGACAACCAATAGGCACATTTATTAGATGGTACACAAATCGAATCTAAACAACGTCCGTTTCAATTTACGCACCGCGCTTATTGTACAGTACCGCGCCATGATACAAGGAGATTGGCAGTCGCAACGGTACGTTAAGTTAGAGTTATGGCACATCAAGCTGATCAGATGTGAACAAAATGTTACGACACAAGAATGACGCAGTCAGTCACGTCTGCGCAGGTGTGTTTGAGTTGTATTTTATGTGTGTGTGTGTTGTGTCGAATCTACTTCTGTGTTTGTTCGTATCACGATAAGCTGACGTGCCTATAGTAAATAAACCTTAAGTTGTGTGTATCGACTTTTTTAAAGGGTGCCCGTGTCAATTAAGTATATTTTACATACAATAGATACACGACTCTGTGTGTGTGTGT
Source organism: Arion vulgaris (assembly GCA_020796225.1). NCBI lineage: Eukaryota > Metazoa > Mollusca > Gastropoda > Stylommatophora > Arionidae > Arion > Arion vulgaris. The sequence continues at coordinate 12,646,059 of CM036767.1, forward strand.
CAGCAAGATACACGCAAAGTTGAATACTTCACACTTAATACAAATGTTTTAAAAACATATACGCGCAATTGAACCGTCAGTCACCATCAAATATTTTTGAATGTTTGTAAATGGAGTTTATATGCGTCAACGCATATTTGTATGCGCGTCTCTGCGTGTGTTCGTATCGGGGTGTATGTGTGTGTGTGTGTTGGAGTATATTGTAATAGATTACGGCCAGGGCATTTCTGACGCAGTTGTTCGTATGGGTATATATCGGTTAGTGTGTGATGGGGAAATGTGGATGTGCCTGTCCGCAGCCCACGGTAACAGAAGGCTGAATAGCTTAGCGAACAAATGTTATGGGGGGCAACGGCCTGTCCTACATGCCGTAGAGATCTACCGGGAATGCAACGTACTCACGTTCTCAGGGTAAACAACACAGGTCACAAAGATTTGTAGATAACTTTTCTGATAATAAACACTTGATAAAAGATAGTATTGTGAAAGATAGGCTGTACTTTTTCACGTTCGCCAGCTAGAAATGCAGGCGTAGTCATGGCGCTTAATATGGTAATTCTGACTGATTATTGCGTGGAGGCTTTCTTTCCTTATCATCACGCAATAATCAGTCAGAAGTGCCAGTTTGTCTTCTTCTTCTTCGAACGCTCCATATCGACCACATGTTAAACCACTATTTGTGATTTGTATGTGATCTGAGTCTAAGAGCGATTGTGCGTTGTGCCAGTTATGCGCCTACACGTAGACCAGCACATCCGATTTCTGCGACGCTTTTTATTTACTAGCGTAGCTTCCCTAGTTGTAGGTCGTAGTGTTAGTATTCTTTGCTCCCCTTGCAAGCCTCGGCAATACTCGGGCGCTCTAGTTTGTAATTCGAAAACGACATTAAATCTTCTTATTACGCTCGTCTGCTATCAATTGAAGCGTAGTCAATGCGCCTGGTATGTCACTTCTGATTTTTGCGTGAAGACGTGCTTTCCTCATCAGTGTCCCTTACCATACAAGCGTTCCTTCTCCGACTTCAGAGGTACTTGTAGTTAAGATACTCAAGTACTGATCTATCATAAAGATACAATTCCGACGAAGAATAAATTCGTACGAACTAACCGCATCACGCCCCAGTAAACTCGCCATACACTCGTCACACGCCTGATCAAACCAGGTAGACAACATACTTAATCGCCTGACTGAAAACTTGCCTTAATGTCCTAGTCTTGACTGAACCACAACATTAATACACTTGTTAACATAACTAATATTTGTTACAAGTCACGGATCATTTAATGCAATTCATACGCAAACCTGTTCTCCCTCTCCCTCCTCCAACAAATCTAGCAATAGGATTAACTGGGTAAGTCACTTCAGTGCTCCAAATCGTATTGAATTATCATTTTGTTTAGAGCAGCGGTTCCCAAACTTTGCATTACCGCAGACCCATTTTTAAATACATTTTGCTTCTACGGACCCCTAAGAGTTTCTATATATGAAAAAAAAATAAAAAAAATTCCGATCCAGAAGCACTTGAGCTTTCAGCTCTCCGGTTCATCGTGCCATGGACATCGTAACCCTTCGGTTCGGTGCCACGAACACCGTAAATCTGGAGAACCTATGGCTTTTCTGCCAGTCCGTGGAATTGAACCCGCACTCACAGAGGACTTGTCACCGTCGTCCAACGCGCTACGAACACGCTGAGCAGGTGGGGATGAAAATGGACAAGAATGAATTATCTTTGTGCTACAATAGTAAACAATGTTCTCAGACTGCCGGAAACTTCAAATGATCTTTCATTTTGTCCTGTCTGACATTTAGACTCCGGTCTCGCCCGGATCCTTTGATTTCACATCGGAACTAGTTTACCAATGTTTTTATTCATGTTTTTTAAATTTATTTTTCTGTCTGAAATATCAAAGATCATAATATTTCTTGAAGCGCTTGAGGAGTTGCCCGTCTGCCCAGCGTGTTCGTAGCGCGTTGGACTACGGGTGACTATCCTCTGTGTGTGCGGGTTCAATTCCGCGGGATGGCAGAAAAAGCCACGAAGGGTTACGATGTCCATGGCACCGAGCCGAAGAGCTAAAAAGCTCAAGTGCTTCTGAATCGAAAAAAAAAGGCGCTTGAGGACACCATTTGAGTACCTTCCGGACCCTAGTTTGTGAAACGCTGGTTTAGAAAGAAGTCTGTCTACCTTGACAGCACCGCCATGTCACTTGGTTTGTTCACAGTCGTCACCCACTTTCTTATTGTTGCACCTGGTATAATTTTTACAGGGGTCAGTGACGGAAGACGGAAGTTAAGTCTCTTGTAACCTAATTTTTTTTTTTATCTCGGTCAATAAAGGATATTTAAGACATCGTATTTCGTTGGTTGGCGGGAGGGGCGTTTGTCGTTGGTTATGTAAAAGGCAGAGTAAATTGCTTAATAAAGAGTGACTTGGGGTGTCTGTCTAATATAGGGTAACTTAGGGCGTCTTTTAATAGAAGGTGGCTTAGCGTGTCTGTTTAACAGAGGGGAGACTTAGCGTGTCTGTTTAACTGGGGGAGAGATGGAGCTTAGCGTGTCTGTTTAATAGAAGGTGGCTTACCATGTCTGTTTAATGGAAGGTGACTTAGCGTGTCTGTTTAATAAAAGTTGGCTTAGCGTGTCTGTTTAGCAGAGGGGGAACTTAGCGTGCCTGTTTAATAGAAGGTGGCTTAGCGTGTCTGTTTAATAGAAGGTGGCTTAGCGTGCCTGTTTAATAGAAGGTGGCTTAGCGTGTCTGTTTAATAGAAGGTGGCTTAGCGTGTCTGTTTAATAAAGTGTAACTTTAGTTGTCTGTTTATAGGACGGCCACATAAAGGGTTTAAAAGCCGAAGGATTGACTTCATTGCACCGGGTTTTACCCCATCTGGCTCGGTCCTTCTACGCAGAAATGGCACGCCACCTGCCGAGAGTATTGCACAAAGCACGAACTCCGTAGTTCCGGCAACAATCCTAGGGTCTCTAGAAAAACTGCACTCGTGAACAGAACGGCGCGGTCCGGACTCGAACCTTCGACTCGCAAGGCAGAGCGCTTAACCACTCAGCCAACAAGAGGTGGAGTAGGTCGTCTGTTTAGAAAAAGACGACATATGTTGTCTGTTTTGAAGAGTGCAGCATAGGTATTCTGTATTGAAGACAACGCGAATTAAAGCCTTTTTAAGCCAGGGCATGCCCTTTCAACTTAGGATTGATACTTTTTGGTTGTGTTTACATCGTAGATTGTAGTTCGAGAAACTATATAAACAATACACACCTTAAGAAGCAAGGTTTCAAGAGTCATAATTTAGATGATGACTTTCTCATTTTACTTCATCTTTCTATAACTGGTTCATTATTGTTCATAGTTCATAAGTACGGTTCCAACTTCACTGCAACGGGTCACCCCATAATAGCTCTCTCCTGTGCCAATGAAAATAACACGAAATGCTAAGAACTGTGAAAAGTTTCCTGTGTGAACTAATTCCAGAATGAAACAGCCGCGTACCGCCACAAAAAGCAACCTGAACCGCATAAAATGCATATGGCCGTCGCTAATGTAGCAACACAAAACTGTTCATCACTTGAATTGCAATTCTTGTCGAAGGGAACATCAATCAAGACAAAATCCAGTTTTCTGCACTCGCAATATAACTGCATACGGCAGATTGAGCTTGTTCGTCATAACCGCTGTCCGCCATTTTCTGAATATACACAACAAACGAACGGTTGACACAGTATAAAGCATTCCATGTAACAGCCATAGCTCACAGCGTTGCTCAAGCACTAACTCAGTAGCTCGGCAAACGAAACCGGAAAATACCCGACCAAACATGGTGGAAATGTGCTAGCGAAGTCGTGTCCAGAATCAAACAGTGCTGACTCTGAATGGCCCTCCCGCATTCCGCCATTGTTGGCCAGATTTTTCATTATTGTTATTTCATCCGTTGTGTCTGACCGAATTGATTAGATCGCGGCTCCCTCCCGAGTGGTTACCGGGGCCAAAATTTGAGGTGTAAAGAATAGAACCACTGTTACCTGCCACGCATATCGTAAGAGGCGACTAAGGAAGTTTGGCTGAAATCGGATGCACATGTCCTAAACGTGTAGAAGTCTATGCGTTTAGGGACCTACCAAACCAATGTGCAATGTGTACACGTTCTTGGTAAAGATCAAACATATCACAAAGAGTGATTAAAATTGGTGGTAAAGAATGAACGCAAAGAAGAAGATCGCGGCTTCATGCACGAGACCCGTGTTTAACCCACGGTAAAACAAAGGATTTTTTTGTCGAGGGACTGAACAATTTTGCGGCGACTGCACTAGCCATGCTGCCATTAAATTCTGCATGCTCATATCCTCCCGTCCTACACCGCTCACAAAAGTGATATTACGGTAGTAACAAAGTTTCTGTTCCCATCCGTCACGCTCTCTCTCTATCCTCTCTCTCACTCACTCACACTCCACCCCCACACACACACACGAGACTCTGTTGCTAAATGGTTAAGCCCTTTGTTTTGTGAGTCGAAGGTCGTGGGTTCGAGTCCGACCGCGCCATTCTGTTCACGAGTGCAGTTTTTCCAGAGACCCTAGGATTGTTGCTGGAGCTAAGGAGTTCGTGCTTTGTGCAATACTCTCGACAGGTGGCGTGCCATTTCTGCGGAGAAGGACCGAGCCGTATGGGATAAAACCCGGTGCAATGAAGTCAATCCTTCGGCTTGTAAACCCTTTTTAAACACACACAGAGACACAGTGTGTTCTTGTGTTAGAAATGTGTTTCTCTATTATGTACTTTAAGTGTTCATCACCACTTTGACAATTCGACACTCCACCCAACTGGACACTATCCACCCACATCATGACCCAACCTTGACGTTTAGTCTCCCGTGCCCTTTTAGCCCCTTAAACTTTCTCCTTTATTTAACGTTTGGTTAGTGTGTCCCCAAACTAGAATGTCACGGTCAAGTGCTGGTAAAAATTACCAGGTCCAAATGTGTCTTTTACTACCTGCCTGTTGTAGAACTTCTTCTTTGCGTTCGTTCTTTACAACCAATTTTAATCACTCTTTGTGATATGTTTGATCTTTGCCAAGAACGTGTATACGTTGCACATTGGTTTGGTAGGTCCCTAAACGCATAGACCTCTACACGTTTAGGACACATGCATCCGATTTCAGCCAAATCTCCTTAGTCGCCTCTTACGGCATGCATCCGATTTCATCCAATAGTAGAACTTTGTTACAGGAGGTTTAGAACACATTGTAACAACAAGTAAAACTAAGGGTAGACGAGACAGAGGAAGATACAGAGAAACATTTTAGTTAGCCTGACATCATAGCACGGAAGAGCGTCAACATCTGAGATGATATCAAACACCAGAGAGACAGAGATTTGTGAAGATCCATGATTGCACACAACAGCCGGTACGGCACCTCATGATGATGATGTAGTAGAATTTGTGTGGACCTCAGAAATCACATGGGTTGACGTATCTTATCTTATCTGAACAACATTTGCCGTGAAGCGTCGTGGGAAGATTTAGTTTTCTATCTTGTGCCAGGTGTATTGCGCTTGACGTTGTCAGTCCATGCTTTAAAAGGGAATCTGGGATGTTATCTATCCATCGTGTTCTTGGCCTGCCTCGTGTTCTGCACCCTGAATGTCGATTATCGTAGGCACGTGATGGTAGCAAATGTGGTTCCATTCTCATTAGATGGCCGAACCACTTGATTCTTTGCTTCTCGATGTACTGTATGCATGGTATAGTACCAACGATGCTTCTGATATTCTCGTTTCTCACTCTATCTCTCCTTGTAACGTTGACAGCTTTTCGTAGACATCTCATTTCACATGTTGTAATCTTTCTTTCTTGTATCTTAGTCAGGGGCTATGTTTGGCACTGATAGCAGAGATGTGTCTTAGTCAGGGGCTAGGTTTGGCACTGGTAGCATGGATTGACTGTTTGACTGAATCTTTACTTAGTGATACCAGATGTTGCAACCGAGAAGCCTGGACATTTCTTGTTTTGTTTGGGACATTTCTTGTTTTGTTCGTGACATTTCTTGTTTTGTTCGTGACATTTCTTGTTTTGTTCGGGACATTTCTTGCCAACAGTCCCGGTTTTCCGTGACAGTTTTTATTTTGTATAAAATAATTTACACAATAGCAATACTAAGAGAACGCGCGAGTGGTTACCGGGGCCCAAATTTTGGGTGTAAAGAATAGAACCACTGTAACCTGCCATACATGTCGTAGGAGGTTTGGAGGAAGTCGGATGCACATGTCATAAACGTGTAGAAGTCTATGCGTTTAGGGGCCTACCAAACCAATGTGCAACGTATACACGTTCTTAGCAAAGATCAAACATATCACAAAGAGTGATTAAAATTGGTCGTAAAGAACGAACGCAAAGAAGAAGAATACTAAGAGATGTGATTCTTGTTATGCATAAGAGTCTGAACTAGAAGAAGAAGAAGAAGAAGAAGCATTAACAATGTTACACACATTCACATTGCTATTACTTGCATGAATACTAATGAAAATGATATTAATACAAATAAATACCATTATACTAAAACTGAATTATTTCGAAATCATCAATCGTTGCACAAAAGCTAACCAGGTACTGGGACAGTTAACATTACTGTTGTCACATACAGATATACCGCTAAAAACTAAAGCAAATCTCATAAGAACGATTTTCTGGTCAATACTATGTTACCAGTGTCAAACATGGCCAATAACAGCAGCTAATGAACGGATAATCATAACAACAGAGATGAGGTGTCTTAGAAGAGCTGCAGGTGTGACAATAAGAGACAAAATTAGAAATGAAGAAATCAGAAGGAGACTGGATGTGAAACCAGTTATGCAATTCATAAAAGAACAACAGATTAAATGGTTTGGACACCTGACAAGAATGCCCTGGTATCGCTTACCACAGAGAGAAACACATAAAAAGTATAATGAGTACAAAGCAAAAGGAAGACCACGCAAAAGATGGAGCGATGGCATCAAAAACAGCCTTACGAAAATGAATATAAGCTTACAAAGTGCCTTAAAACAAGCAGACACAAGATCACTACGCCTCCCTCCCCCCTTGCCCCCACCACTGAACATTTCTATAAAGAAGTAAATGGTGGAAGAGAAGAAGAAGAAGCATAATACGTTTTGTTGAATATTTACAAGCCCAAGTGGTCAGGGGCTCGCTAAGGGGAAGGCAAAGAATAAAAGTACCACTGCAGACCTACAAGGCATGTCGACATGTAAGAGGCGGCTGATGTAGGCCCTAGGAGAAAGGGGTACCATATTTTAATAACAAATGTCGTAGAAATTGAATGTCGCTGCCTATTAGTAGGCGCAGAAAGGCGCAACGTAGCAATCGCTCTTAGGCTCAGAACACATACCCGGGTCACACAAGTGGTTAACGAGTGGTCGATATGGAGCGTTTGAAGAAGATAAATGTTTACCATAACATCCCTGTTACCTCATACTGCGTTCGAACGTGACGTACATAACGTCCCTGTTTCTTACTGCTTCCGCGACGTACCATAACGTCCCTGTTTCCTTACTGCTTCCGCGACGTCTGATAATACTTCAAAGTCATTGATAGACGATCTTGTCACTGAGTAACGTATGACAGTACATCCAAATTATATCTGCATGATTTTTGTTCAGGTTCGCCACCTCCCATTCCGCCCCGCCCCCACCCCCGTAGTTGGAGGAAAACCACATGACCTAGCTCGTACATACACATATCGCTCCATCGTGGAACCATCAGGATATTTTTTCAGAGATACCTGATCTCAGTGTAGGCAAGATCAGTTCCTAGTCATATCGGAGACGGACGATAAAACGTAGGTCCCGTGTTCAATTTGAGCACGTAAAGAGCCATTGGCAGTTCAAATTCGAGAACAGCAGGCTGGAAAGCCGCAGCCCGGTCAAAATTCCTTAGAAAGATTAAAAATAAAATTCCTACAAAAATATCATCACCATCTTCAAAATTACATCGGGGATCCTCACCGGTGCTACGGAGTTCGTGCACTGTCACTGAGATCTTTTTGTGTAGGAAAGAGATCAGAGTACACATGGCTACTCACCGGAGTGCAATGATGATGGTCATATCAATCAATCAATCAATCAATCAAACTTTTCGAATATTCACCTTAACGTCCCTTTCCTGCTTCGGCGACGTCTAATATGTGTCGAACTGTAAGCCCATTGATATACGATCTTGTCTCTGAGTGTCGTATGACAACAGTACATTCAGATTCTGCATGCTTTTTGTTCGGGCTCAATTTCTCTTCTCCCCGATAAGTAGGGCAAAACCCACATGATATAAGGTAGTCCATCATGACTATACATATGTACAGTGGCGGCTCGACATTAAGGGCCAGTAGGGCCGGGCCCCACCAAAAATAATGTATAACGTGTATTTATTATTTTATAAATTAAAATATAGCAACCCAAAACCATGATTTATCTGGAAAAATGTCTGGCCCCACCAACAAAAATGATCACGAGCCGCCACTGCATATGTATATATACATACACATACATACATATATACACATATGCTGTTCTTGTGAAATATTCACAGAGAGAACAGTATTTATCTGTTTTTTAGTTTTGTATGACATTTTTCTGGAAAATGCAGTAATGAGTAATAAAATGAAAAGATAAATGACATCAAAGGAAACAAAAATCTACAAGCAATGCCAGCCTTATCATGGGATCTTTGATACTGTTGTTCTTATCTCATTAGAAGAAACCTCGTTAATGATCTCGTCATAGATTGGCAAGAAGGATGTTTGAGTGGGTAAGAGGGTAGTTGAAAAGGGGACAACCCATAAATCATACAAATGTCAGATGGGGTTTATCAGAAGTTGTGTTGGTCAAGCCACATGTAATAGTGTTCGTGGGTGAGAAGGACAAAAATGTATCAAATTCCAATAGGCCACAGAAAAACAAGTCAAAAGTTCAAAAGTTTAATTAAGTAGGGCGACCCCACGAAGCTGTTTAACAATGCAACGGCTAGGTTTCCCCAAAATAAATTAGGCAGACGAAGCTATTATGGAAATACTACATGAATTTCCGAAAGATAAGTAGGTTGACCTGATTGTTAAAGACTGAGATTGGAAATTAGGCAGGGATGCCGGACAGATTTATGGACGATTTCTCAGGAAGATAGACACCGGTAGAGTCAGTAATCATTAGTATGATAATGAAACGAAATGGATATATTTTGGGGCAAGACAAAGGTGGGTTTTGGTCCCATATAAATAGACGGTGACGAAAATTCAGAAAGGGAAGAAAGAGAAGAGACGTGCAGAACGTAGAGAAATTTGCAGAGCTCGCAAAGGGCAGACGGAATGGCCCAGTGTGCTGCGTTGAAGAGACCGGAATTGAGTTCGAATATGTGAGTATGGCTAGACACTCCGACAGCCGATAGGACACATAGAGAGAGAAACAACTTAGCAGTAGCAACTAGCAGAAGAGACTTAGCAGAAAGACTTTTAGAACTCGGATAGAGATTTGCCGAACATGGAGAGAGTCTTGCAAAACTCCCAAAGGGCAGACGGAATGGCCCAGTGTGCTGAGTTGAAGAGACGACCAACGCTGACTTCGGGTATGTGAGTATAACTAGACATGTGTAGTGTGGACAGCAGATTCATAAATAGATCCACACAGCAGAGTAGCCACGATCAGACCTATAGACAAATCTGATAGAGAATAGAAGTAGCATCTTATAGAGACAGACAGCACTAGAGAAAGCCTTACCTGTTCAACTGGAAATATATATCTTCTAAATTGCCATTTGTAGAAAAGTGACCAAGTTATCAGAGCCTCGTTTTACAGATATGATCTTAATGTATAAAAAGCAAACTTTCATCAAGAGACAGAAAATAGACACTTTGAAGAAATATATATCTTTGAAGTCACACTTAACCGACCCATGGAACACTCAACCGAACAGCTGTTCCACAGAAAACTATTAACATTTTAAAATAGACAGAGGCATTCTAAGGACTTCAGACTAACCTGTACAATACAATTATGTGATGAACTTGTATTAGAGATTCAATAGAGTGTAGGACTTGAATAGTGAAGATTTGTGCTTATATATTCAAGTGGTTATAGTTTAGCATTTTATATTGTAAGGTGATATATCATTTTCAGAGTGAGGTAATCATGTTGGGACTATATTGTATGTTATATATATATGTATGAATATGATATATGTGTTGTAGATGTAAAGGTGCTATATAGGTGAAATATATGCATATAATAAAGATTGAAATACAGAATTGGGTTTCATATATTTATATGAAAGGTTAATTACGGCGTGATTAATATTAGAGGACAGAGAGAGATCGCCCACACACAGTCCTGCAAGACTGCCCACTGTATGTCCTCCCTAGAAAGAAATGCTGGTCCTACAACACAACACTACATTCAAAACTACACGGCACTAGAGATGAGCTCCAAACAACAGCCGACTTCATCATATGAACACGTCTAACGGTATAATCATTAAAATAACGATCGTGAAGAAGAAGAAGTGTCCGAGGAAGTTTATCATATAAGGTTCATCATAAGAGGTGTATCAGGAAAAGGTTCATCATAAGAGGCGTATCAGGAAAAGGTTTATCATAAGAGGTGTATCAGGAAAAGGTTCATCATAAGAGGCGTATCAGGAAAAGGTTTATCATAAGAGGTGTATCAGGAAAAGGTTTATCATAAGAGGTGTATCAGGAAAAGGTTTATCATAAGAGGCGTATCAGGAAAAGGTTCATCATAAGAGGTGTATCAGGAAAAGGTTCATCATAAGAGGTGTATCAGGAAAGAGTTTATCATAAGAGGCGTATCAGGAAAAGGTTCATCATAAGAGGCGTATCAGGAAAAGGTTTATCATAAGAGGCGTATCAGGAAAAGGTTTATCATAAGAGGTGTATCAGGAAAAGGTTTATCATAAGAGGCGTATCAGGAAAAGGTTTATCATAAGAGGCGTATCAGGAAAAGGTTCATCATAAGAGGCGTATCAGGAAAAGGTTTATCATAAGAGGTGTATCAGGAAAAGGTTTATCATAAGAGGTGTATCAGGAAAAGGTTTATCATAAGAGGCGTATCAGGAAAAGGTTCATCATAAGAGGCGTATCAGGAAAAGGTTTATCATAAGAGGTGTATCAGGAAAAGGTTTATCATAAGAGGCGTATCAGGAAAAGGTTCATCATAAGAGGTGTATCAGGAAAGAGTTTATCATAAGAGGCGTATCAGGAAAAGGTTCATCATAAGAGGCGTATCAGGAAAAGGTTTATCATAAGAGGCGTATCAGGAAAAGGTTTATCATAAGAGGTGTATCAGGAAAAGGTTTATCATAAGAGGCGTATCAGGAAAAGGTTTATCATAAGAGGCGTATCAGGAAAAGGTTCATCATAAGAGGCGTATCAGGAAAAGGTTTATCATAAGAGGTGTATCAGGAAAAGGTTTATCATAAGAGTGTATCAGGAAAAGGTTTATCATAAGAGGCGTATCAGGAAAAGGTTCATCATAAGAGGCGTATCAGGAAAAGGTTTATCATAAGAGGTGTATCAGGAAAAGGTTTATCATAAGAGGCGTATCAGGAAAAGGTTCATCATAAGAGGCGTATCAGGAAAAGGTTTATCATAAGAGGCGTATCAGGAAAAGGTTCATCATAAGAGGTGTATCAGGAAAAGGTTTATCATAAGAGGTGTATCAGGAAAGAGTTTATCATAAGAGGCGTATCAGGAAAAGGTTTATCATAAGAGGCGTATCAGGAAAAGGTTTATCATAAGAGGTGTATCAGGAAAAGGTTCATCATAAGAGGCGTATCAGGAAAAGGTTCATCATAAGAGGCGTATCAGGCAAAGGTTTATCAGAAAAGGTTTATCAGAAAAGGTTTATCAGAAAAGGTTTATCAGAAAAGGTTTATCAGAAAAGGTTTGTCAGTTAAGGTGCTAAATGGACTCTATAGTTTAATCCCGATTTGTTTAGGAAAAGTGTCATAGAAGTAAGGTTTATCAGAAAAAGATATGTCGTATGAACAGTGGCGGCTCGTAATCATATTTGTTGGTGGGGCCAAACAAAAATTTGGGAAAAATCATCGTTTTGGGGTTAGATTATATTTTAGTATTTACTATTATTTGTCTATTCAGAGTTATATACTGATTAGGGAGGAAAGACGCTGAATTTCAAAGTATGTGGTATTTCAGCGTTATACAGGGTGTTCAAGATAAAAGCAGCCCGAATGGCAAGCTTTGATTTGTAAATCGGGCTACTTTTAACTTGAACACCCTGTATATTCAATTCCCAAAGCTAATTAGCAGCACTTTAAAAGTAATAATTATGAACAAATAATTTATAAAATAATAAATACGTTACACATTATTTTTGGGGCCGGCCCACTGGCCCTCAATGACGAGTCGCCACTGCGTATGAGGTTTATCAAAAAGAAATTATCAGATGTTTATCAGATGAGGTTTGTCAGAAACGTTATGTCAGATAAGAATACGTAATGAAATTATCAATCAAATACATATCACCGACTGAGCAGAATAAGTATGTCTAAATATTCTGTCTCTCGCTCTCGCGATCACCGCTTAGACTGATGTACCATATTTCCCCACAAGCCTAATTCATGTGGAAATCTAATTTATGTAGACTTAGCATGGGTATGTTTCGCCACATCTTCAGCGCCATTTGAAGCTCTGATGCTTATCTTTCTGCGATGTGTCACTGTGACGTAAACCACATCTGGGCGCATGTTTCTCTGGGGCGCATAACTCACAGGTGTACTGTGTCGGTGAGATAAGACGGAGAGAGGGAAGTAATAATAAGTGTTTAGTTTAGTCGTCAGATCATCATCACTGCACGTCGAACCAATTAGTCCATCAGTGCTCCGATCTTCCCCTCAGTATTTCCCTCACGACTACCGACACCGGTTCTTTGTTGGTTTACTATTCTTCTGTGGCTAACTAGTGTTCTTATCTAGCTACACCACACTTGACTTGGAGTTCTTGCCGTTAGGTTAGTGTTGCACGATCGCGAGAGAGAGAGAGAGAGAGACAGAGAGAGAGGTTAGTGTTGTAGATTCACCACAATAATAAGTGTAAAGATGTATAATATATAAACATATAATAGCCGTCCATCGCAAGCGATGATGACAACAATCTCAGACGTGTACTGTTGCACCTCTCTGGTGTGTGCGGAGGTGACTGTAGAGTCAAATCCTAGAACATAATCCCCGACCACAGGTGGGGCATACATGATCAAGGTTAGACATGTGCGTGTTGTGTGCTCTGTCTTTTCGCGCTGCTCGTTTTCTCTGTGACTCAACAATACGATGATTCTCAGCTATTCGGGTTCCTCTTTGTTGTTACAGCGCCACATTTGGCGATCTTGCGCAAGGGATTCCCAGCACGTATTGTCTATATCAAAGAATTTCAGAGACACTTTAAGAGTGTCTTTAAAGTGTTTTTCTGTCCACCAGCTAAACGTCTGCCCCTTCAAGCTCGCCATACATCAACTGTTTTGGGATGCGTTTATCAGGCATTCGAGCAACGTGACCGACCCATCTCAGTTGGGCCTTCTGCAACAGGGTGTTGACGCTTGGGATCTTTGCTCTTGTGAGGACTTCGCTGTCTGGAATTTTGTCCTGCCAGTTTATTTTTAGTATTCTGCGTAGACAGCTTGTGTGGAAATGGTTTAATTTTCTTCCGTGTCTGCTATACACTGTCCATGTCTCGCTTGCGTACAGCAGCGTGGTTAGCACTATGGCCTGGTAAACTTTCAGCTTTGTGACTATGCTTATCCCCTTCCGTTCCACACAGTGACACGTAACCTTCCGAACGCAGCACTGGCTTTGGATATCCTATTGTGGACCTCAGAATCTATGTTTGCCGATCTGGATAGGAGGCTGCCAAGATAAGCAAAGTTGTCCGTTGACTGGAGACGCTGGTGTTTAATGTTGATGACTGGATCGTAATACTGTTCTCTAGGGCGGGCTGGAACATGACCTCTGTTTTTGGTGTTAATGGTGAGGCCAAACCTATCACAGGCCATTGAGAACTTGTCCATGTAAGTCTGCATTTCTTCCTCAGAGTTGGTAGCGAGGGCACAGTCATCAGCAAACAACAGGTTTGAGATAGTTGATTCTTTTAGCTTGGTGGAGGATTTTAACCTCCGAAGATTGAATAGGTTACCGTCTGTCCTGTATCTAATCTTTACCCCATGTTCGTCGCCTTCCCAAAGACATCCGTGAGCATGACAGCAAACATCATGCTGAAGAGTGTTGGGGCCAGTACACAGCCCTGTTTGACGCCGTTGGTGACATGGAAGGCTTCCGACAGCTCCTCTTCGTCAAGTACACGTGCCATCATGCCCTCGTGAAACTGTTGAACGATCTTGATGAATTTCCTTGGGCATCCAAATTTTTCCATGATCTTCCATAGACCCTCCCTGTTAACGTGTCGAAAGCCTTTGTCAGATCGACAAAGACCATATAGAGGTTACGGTGCTGCTCTTGGCATTTCTCCTGTAGTTGGCGAGCAGCAAATAAACATATGGAGCCTAGGGGCGCATACCTTCCTTTGGCGTATACCTCACCTGGGCGCATAAAGACAGAGAGAGAAAAGTAATATGACACTCTAATAATAACTCTAAATATATATAATATATACACAAATCCATGCCTAGGGGCGCAGACCTCACAGTGCTACTGTGTAGAATGTCAGCATGCTAGGAGAATCTAACGCGTGAGAAACTCTTTTAAAAAGTAAAAATAAATACGAAAAAATGTAACATTGCTTTTGGCGCACACAAAAAAAAAATCTCTGGCATCGGTCCTGGATGCTAGCCACGTGCGGACATACTAGTAACATATCACATACCAGGTTGGCAGATGCAGTAACATCAGCCTCGTAAACTTTGCTTCACATTACGTGCGTGATTTTATTAAAACAATAACCGTTGTTGAGCCTAACTGTGCCAGCTCGACTTTTACGCGAAGGGATAAGTGAGGGAAAGAGAGAGAACTTTATTTATTACCTGTTATTCCTTTTCTGTGTTAGAGGGCAGAGTCCCAGGACGCAGAGGCAGACCAAGAAGAAGATGGATACAAGATATTAAAGAAACCATGAATATGACCATCGACGAAGTGGGTGAACTGGCTAGAGACAGAGTGAATTTCAGTTGCGCTGCAAAGAGAGCAACGTCATATAAAGGATACGCACCTTGATGATGACTCCTATACTATCGTTTGGCAGAAGGGATTGTGGCGCGGGCTCCCATTCTGGAGAACGGTGTTCGATCCCCGGTAAGGTCAATGATGTTTTTATTTCTGAAACCGACTAAGAATAGAGACCTGAAGCTGACTGCCCAGTTTGTGGTCCACAGTAAACTAAGAGCAGGACCAGAGATCGCGTGAAGACGTTTATGGTACATCAATTTTTAAAAAAATTTATTCCAGCCAATTACCTCAATCGTAAATACTGTTTACTTATATTTTCTTCTCTCTCTCTCTCTCTCTATCCTCCCTCTCTCCATCTCTTTCTCCATCTCTCATCTCTCCCTCTATCTTTCTCTCATCTCTCTCCTCTCTCTCTATCTCCCCTCTCTCCAACTCTTTCTCCATCTCTATTTATCTCTATCTTTCTCTCTATCTCTCTCCCTCTCTCTCCCTCTGTCCCTCTCTTTATATCTCCCCTATCTCGCTCCTCTCTCTCTATCTATCTCTCCTCTATCTTTCTCTCCATCTATTCTCTTTTTTCTCTCACACACACGCGCACGTTCACACATATTATCTTCTAGTTGTTGTTTCTGTGTGTTTATTTAGTCCTGTTCTCTCCCATGTTGTTGTCACTCTCCTGACAACCCTTCAAGCAACCAATAATTTGTTATATCAAGTATAAGCCCCATGCGTGGACACTCTCAATAAGAACATTACCCTTCCCACTGACACTCAGGTTGAAACTACGTGCTGCTTCGGGACATTCCCATTAAAAGCGATATACTACACCCATGGCCATCCTTAATCTAACCTAGTTCTGATTAACCACAAAGGTTAACCCGCGTGGAGGATGCATCAATTCCAGTGGCGGCTCGTCATTAAGGGCCAGTGAGGCTGGGCCCCACAAAAAATAAGGTGTAACATGTATTTATTATTTTATACATTAAAATATATCCTAACTGAAACAATGATTTTTCCGAAAATTTCTGTCTGGCCCCACCAACAAAACTGATCACGAGCCGCCACTGATCAATTCTACAGCTTGCTTTTCATCTTAGATCGTTACTCTCTTAATCAGACTATAACATATGATTGATTCATTGATTGATTGATAGAAGCATCACTTCGGTGAATAGCCGTGTGTGCTCCGATCTCTTTCTTATGCATGAAGATCTCAGCGACAGTAGCACCGGCGAAGGTCTCCGATGTAATTTAGAAGATTGTGAAAATATTTTGTAGGAATTTTTATCGATTAATCTTTCTAACCGTCGTTGAACGCTTCATATCGACCACTTGTTAATCATTCTTTGTGATTTGTATGTGATCCGAGCCTAAGAGCGATTGTACGTTGTGCCAGTTATGCGCATACAAATAGGCCAGCACATCCGATTTCTGCGACGCTTTTTATTTACAGGTGTAGCTTCCCTATGCCCCTACCGCAGTCGCATTTTACGATATATCTTGTAGGTCGCAGTGTTACTATTCTTTTCTCCTATTGCAGGCCCCGGTAACACACAGGCGGATCTACTTAATGAGTTGTGCACAGGCAGTGACTTTCCAGCCTGTTATTCTCGATTTTTGAACTGCCATGGGTTCTTTCACTTGCTCAACCTGAACACGATACCTACGTACGTTTAATCGTCCTCAGCGTGCCCAGCGTGTTCGTAGCGCGTTGGACTACGGGTGACTAGTCCTCTGTAAGGGCGGGTTCAACTCCGCGGAGTGTCAGAAAGCTACAGGTTCCCCAGATTTACGGTGTTCGTGGCACGAAGGGTTACGATGTCCATGACACCGAGCCGAAGAACCTTCAGCTCAAGTGCTTCTGGTTCGAAAAAAAAAAAAAAATCGTTCGTCACCAATATATGACTAGAAACTTGATCTTACCTACACTGAGATTAGGGTCTCTGGAAAACATATCCACGAGGGGAGAACTGAGTACCTTTAGAGCGAGAGGTGAGTACCTAACCTCTACACCACAGATACTCCAATACAACCAGTTACCAGAACCAAAAGCTATATGTTAATTACGGCGTCAGTCACTTCCCATTCCCTGACCTCTGTCATCTCATTCGTTGTTTCTTCTAATCTCTACACAGATTTGCACATCGTCCGCTGGTGCGCAAACTTACGGATTTTTTTTCGATTCAGAAGCACTTGAGCTTTCAGCTCTTCGGCTCGGTGCCATAGACATCGTAACCCTTCGGTTCGGTCCACGAACACCATAATTCTGGAGAACCTGTGGCTTTTCTGTCAGCCCGCGGAATTGAACCGCACTCAAAGGGGGCTTGTCACCCGTCGTCCAACGCGCTACGAACACGCTGGGCAGGCAGGCAAACTTATCGGATACTATCCACCATTTACATAGACACAACATGGAAACGGACGATAAAACGTAGGTCCCCTGTTTTTTTTGTGTGTGTTTTTTTTTTTAATCCAGAAGCACTTGAGCTGAAAGCTCTTCGGCTCGGTGTCATGGACATCGTAACCCTTCGGTTCGGTGCAACGAACACCGTAAATCTGGGGAATCTGTGGCTTTTCTGCCAGTCCGCGGAGTTGAACCCGCACTCACAGAGGACTTATCACCCGTAGTCCAACGCGCTACGAACACGCTGGGCAGGCTGGCTAGGTCCCCTGTTCAATTTGAGCACGTAAAAGAACCCTTGGCAGTTCAAAATCGAGAAGAGTGGACTGGAAAGCCGCTGCCCGAACAAAATTCATTTTAAAAAGATTAAAAATTCCTACAAAAATATCTTCACCATCTTCAAAATTAAATCGGGGACCCTTGCCGGCGCTACAGGGTTCGTGCACTGCAGCTGAGCTCTTCCTGTGTAAGAAATAGATCGGAACACACATGGCTACTCACCGAAGTGCAATGATGATGGTCCTATCAATCAATCAATAAACAAAATATTCAATTTTCTGAACTTGGCATTGACTTCGAACGAGCATCGCATCCCATCCCGCCCAGTAACACTAATTCTTAACAGCGAGCATACACCTGGACTGATGACGGGCCAGCTAGAATGAAAATAGACTACAAAAATACAAATATCTCAGGTGTAAGCTATAATAATGTACGTAGACTGAATACGATAAGAGGAAGAAAGAGATTGCATACATTTTTTTTTTAAAAACTGTAATGGAAATGTAAGCATGGGGCACATGGTCCAAAATTGTGAGATAAGAAAAGACAGTGGCGGCTCGTGATCATTTTTGTTGGTGGGGCCAGAAAAATGTTCGGAAAAATCATGGTTTTGGGTTGTTATGTTTTAATTTAGAAAATAATAAATACACATTATACATTATTTTTGGTGAGGCCCAGCCCTACTGGCCCTAAATGACGAGCCGACACTGAGAAAAGGGTTTAGAAATATTGTTGGTTCGAAGAGGAGGAGGAGGAGGAGAGAAGAGAGGACCATGAAACACTGGCAGCTTGAGGAGTTTATAAACTTATTTTTAAATTTGTGGAGAGTTGGCAGAGTTCTAGAACTGGCTGGCAGCCAAGAACCTCTTGTCGGAATGCAGAGGTAATAATGCGTAGTTGGTATTTCATTTCATCTTGTCCGCCTCGGCTACGTTGATTGAGCGAACCGTTGGTGATTCTAAATATGAGTTTGTCATTAGTGGGTGCATAGTTGCTGCATATGGCTACGGTAGCTGGGTCACTAGTTGGATGCATCTGACTACAGTAACTGAGTGAATAGTTGGTGCATTTGGCTGCAGTAGCTGAGTGAATAGTTGGTGCATATGGCTACAGTGGCAGAGTGAATAGTTGGTGCATATGGCTACAGTAGCAGAGTGAATAGTTTGCAATGGCTACAGTAGCTGAGTGAATTGTTAGTGCATTCTACAGTAACAGAGGGAATAGTTGGTGCATTAGGCTACAGTAACTGAGTGAATATTTGGTGCATTAGGCTACAGCAGAGTGAATAGTTAGTGCATTAGGCTACAGTAACTGGGTGAATAGTTGGTGCATCTGGCTACAGTAACTGAGTGAATATTTTGTGCATTTGGCTACAGCAGAGTGAATAGTTAGTGCATTAGGCTACAGTAACTGAATGAATAGTTGGTGCATTAGGCTGCAGTAACTGAGTGAATAGTTGGTGCATCTGGCTACAGTAACTGAGTGAATAGTTGGTGCATCTGGCTACAGTAACTGAGTGAATATTTTGTGCATTTGGCTACAGTAACTGAGTGAATATTTGGTGCATTTGGCTACGGTAACTGAGTGAATATTTGGTGCATTTGGCTACAGTAACAGAGGGAATAGTTGGTGCATTTGGCTACAGTAACTGAGTGAATATTTGGTGCATTTGGCTACAGTAACTGAGTAAATATATTTGGTGCATTTGGCTACAGTAACTGAGTGAATATTTGTTGCATCTGATTAAAGTATTTGTTAATATGTTCCTAGGTTTCTGTCATCCTTGAGGCGATTCACGTAACACCGTAGTGACAGCAGGTATGGACGGTCAAGTGTCTAGTCTTATAGTAGACAGATAATAATTTCTTCTTTGAACACTCCATATTGACTACGCGTTAACTAGTCTGTGTGATTTGTATGTGATCTGAGCCTAAGAGTGATTGTACGTTGTGCCAGTTATGCGCCTACAGTAGGCCCAGCACATCCGATTTCCGCGATGCATTGTATTTGCTACGGTAGCTTCCCTTGGTCCTACATCTGTCGCCTCTTACACCTTGTAGGTCGCAGTGGTACTATTCTTTGCTCCCTTGCAAGCCCCGCACCACACGGGTGAAACAGATAATGAACTCGAATGGTCCAAGTGGGCGTTGCACACGTAAACAAATTTTGGAATTCGAGAACCGATAAGAGTAGATTGAATAAAAAGGGAGACTACAGTAAAACTATATAAACAGACAAAATACGTAATAACAAAGTACTCTGTGCTAGTCTAAATGTAGTGTTCTGTGACATTCGTCACTCCTTTGTGTATCGTTTGCTTGATAAAGACCTTTTGGTCGAAACGTTGCTGTGTATTGTTATTGTTTTTTTGTATTTTGTAAAACTACAGTAAAGAAAAAAAAATGAACCCTTTCATACCTGGTGGTATATAGAGCAATATTAGGCCTGTATCTTTCATTGACAATCGGCACACGATGGGTGATATAATCAGCATCACGCCGGTCGCCTTTACTTTCCCAGAACCTATCTGGTACCCATTTGAGGCTGTGTCGACCTCAGAGCCGTCGCGATAGGGAAAAATTCCACGCCCACTGCGGGAGTTGAACCCGAACAACCAGCCTTGAGAAGCGAGTTCACTAGCAACTACGCTACCGCGGCTTTCCCAGTACACTGTAGTACTACAATACTTTAAGTAAAACTACAGTACTTTGTGTTATTACATGTTTCGCCAGTTTGTAAGAATAGACTGTAAACCTAGTCAGCATCATCATCAAGTAGCTTGTCCCTTCTGGAACTTGGCTCCCATGACAGAATTCCTGAAAGACTCGGTTCTGTGCAAGTTGGCTGGCGTCCGCAGCAGTCATTCTCAAATCGTCAATGACATCCTGCACCCATCGTCTTCTAGGTCTTCCTCTCGTTCTTCTTCCAGGCACCATTCCTTCTAAAATTAATTTCTCCAGGCACTCATGTCGTTTGATGTGTACGAAATATTTAATGTTCCTTGTTTTTATGCTTTGTAATAGCCAACTCTATTTAATATCAAGCGAGTTGACCGTCCGAGTGGTTACCGGAGCCCAAATTTGGAGTGTAAAGAATAGAACCACTGTTACATGCCACGCATGTCCTAAAAGGCGACTACGGAGGTTTGGCTGAAATCGGATGCATGTGTCCTAAATGTGTAGAAGTCTATGCGTTTAGGAGCCTACCAAACCAATGTGCAACGTATACACGTTCTTGGCAAATATCAAACATTGCACAGAGTGATTAAAATTGGTCGTAAAGAACGAACGCAACGAAGAAGAAGAAGCGAGTTGAATTCATTAATATATAAAAATATTAACGGTGCGAAGTTAACAGCTAATGGTAAGTCTTAACCGTAAAAGGTAAAAATGTAACAATTTACGTTAAGACTTCATGTTAAAAATGTGAGACACGGATAGTTTGTTACTTGGTTTACACCTGTTTGTTTTCTTGACTGTTCCAATCAAGGTCACCATATCTTTGTTTAACTGATTCCGGTTTACATTTGCTTGTACAAACAAGACGTTTGCCTACCTGTCTACCTGGAGGCTCTAATATGTCTGAACGAACTATTTGATTGACAGTCATAGGTGACACATTGTTACACCGTGTCGTAGTGTATCTGGGGCGGGCGTCTATGGCTTAACGGTAGAGTATCTTGTTCAAACTCCATGGCGGACAATTTGGAAGCAAACTCTTTCCCCTTGGGTTTAACCTGCTGGGCCTAGGACAGACAGAGGCTGACGGAGAGCGAACCCGTAAACGCTGGCCGAAACCGGAAACATCGCCGAATGATAAGCACCAGAGCTCTAAATAGTGCTGAAGATGTAACGAAACCCACCCATACTAAGGCTGTATTAAGCAACTGAGCTCAAATAGGTGATGAAGGTTGGTGCACGAACATCACGTTCTGATGTTTGGCTGTTTATATATCACAAAGAGAATGATTAAAACAGGCCTAGAACGATCGAAAGAGAGAGAGAAAATCAGATTTCCACAGAATATATGAGGAAATCTGGTACATCAATCGGGTGATCGCGCGCGAGAGAGATTCCGTGGATTTATACGAACGATAAAAATAGACTTCGTCGTTTAGAAAGCAATGGCAAGCTACTGAAAGTATAAGTGGTGCCTAGAAAATCGACGACTCGCTTACTGTTGTTGATGGCTAAGTCCTGTATTGGATATGCCACGATTTTCATTGTAGTTTTCTTCTTCTTCTTTGCGTTCGTTCTTTACGATCAAATTTAATAATTCTTTGTGATATGTTTGATCTTTGTCAAGAACGTGTATACGTTGCACATTGGTTTGGTAGGCCCCTAAACGCATAGACTTTCTACACGTTTAGGACACATGCATCCGATTTCAGCCAAACCTCATTAGTCGCCTCTTACGACATGCATGGCAGGTAATAGTGGTTCTATTCTTTACACCCCAAATTTGGGCTCCGGTAACCACTCGGGCGTTCATTGTAGTATATCTGGAAGATTATAAGCGCATTGCATTAATTGTTATCAGTTCGTGGTCATGATCCGAGTTTCAGCTCAAACCTCATTAGTCGCTTTAATCATGCATGGCAGGTAATCAGTGTTCCATTCTTACACACCCAAATTTGGTCGTTAATCCATGCGTGGTTCATTGTAGTATACTATGACTATAAGCCATTGCATTAAGTTGTTAATTCAGTGTCGTGGCCAGTGATCAAGTACTTACCATGACTATACTGCACCTCTTCATTGTGTCCATGGAAATAGATTACAACGCTGCAATCAGCAAAGTGAGTAGGGATCGAATAGAGAAACTGCCCATGGAAGGAGGTATGTGAGTAAATGCAGCCGATCACAATATGAGATCTGATGTTAAAGAAACCATGAATATGACCATCAGCGAAGTGGGTGAACTGGCAAGAGACAGTGAATTTCAGATGCGCTACGGAGAGAGCAACGTCCTATAAAGGACACGCTCCTTGGTGATGAGGATGATGTAGTGTTGTAGGGCCAGCTTCCCTTTCTATGGAGAACAGTGGCGGTTCGTGATCCTTTGTGTTGGTGGGGCCAGATACAAATTTTCGGAAAACTCATGGTTTTAGGTTAGGTTTTTTCATTTATAAAATAATAAATACACGTTACACAATATTTTTGGTGGGCTCGGCCCACTGGCCCTTAATGACGTCCAGCCACTGATGAAGAACATACATGTGACAGGTGATAAACTAACAACATGTTTGTGCTAGAATACTTAATATTGATAATTCTATCACTAATTGCAGTTTTTCTACTAAAGAAAGTATTCACAATTCCTTGAAGTAGACTCCAACAATTTGTTTAATCCATGGGTTCCTAAAGTGGACGGTACCTCTTCCCCCAGTGGGCTC
Organism: Arion vulgaris; assembly: GCA_020796225.1. Classification (NCBI taxonomy): domain Eukaryota; kingdom Metazoa; phylum Mollusca; class Gastropoda; order Stylommatophora; family Arionidae; genus Arion; species Arion vulgaris. Next base: position 12,669,338 of record CM036767.1, read on the forward strand.
TGAAGCCTTCCAGAGGGAGGAGGGGTGGCGATAGTGCGCTTAGAAGCATTTTGGGGACGTTTTTCGTAATTTTTTATTGAATAATCCTTAAAAATGTGAATTCTGCATTTTAATTCATCTTATGCCCATCTTACACGATCCATTTTTTCATAAATTTTCTATTCCATGTATATAATCATTTGAAATTTGACCCTGTATGACAGAAATATATATCAATTTTCTATGGAAAGTGAAAATAGAGCATGTATCTATATATGGGGGCGTTACAAAGTTTATGTCGTGCAAAGTGGGCGGTGGGCTGAAAAAGTTTGGGAATCTATGGTCTAAATAGTCTTGTATTCACTAATATATATATCTGTAGCGTTGCAGATATCCAAGTTGATAACACTCTATGCTAGTGATAACACACCGTGGAAATGTTGGGGTTCGAAAACGGTGCAGTCCGGATTCTCTCTCTCTCTTTCTCTCTCTCTCTGATCACCGCTCAGACCGATGTACCAGACCTCCCATAAATTCTATTCATGTGGAAATCTGATTCATGCAGCCTTAGCATTGGTGTATTTTACGTCACATCTTCGCACCATTTGGAGCTCTGGTACTTATCCTTCGGCGATGTGTCCAGCGTGTTCGTAACGCGTTGGACTACGGGTGACTATCCTCTGTGTGTGCGGGTTCAATTCCGCGGGATGGCAGAAAAAGCCACAGATTCCCCAGATTTACGGTGTTCGTGGCACCGAACCGAAGGGTTACGATGTCCATGGCACCGAGCCGAAGAGCTGAAAAGCTCAAGTGCTTCTGGATCAGAAAAAATCCTTCGGCGATGTGTCCAGTTTCAGCCAGCGTTTACTCGGTTCGCTCTCCGTTCTGTAGCCATCTAGTGTTTTTTACGGTGTGGGTAGCTAGCCCCACGTCCTACCTCCTTAGTCGCCTCTTACGACATGCGTGGCAGGTAACAGTGGTTCTATTCTTTACACCCCAATTTGGGCCCAGGTAACCACTCGGGCGGGTCCGGATTCGAACTACAACCTTCGGAACGCAAGGCAAAGTCGTAACCACTGAACCACAAAGATCCCATATAAAAACTTAAGAACGGTAAGTGCACGAGCACAAATGACGTTCTGTGTACACCACATCAAATCGGTCAAATTCTAAAATGCTAGCTTAATTAATGCATGTCAAGCTGTAGTGCATGTTCCGTGCATGATACAGGTATCAAACTATAGAACTGCCAGTTCAGTTTACCTGCTTGTTTACACCTGTTTGTTACACCTGTATAATGCGTTAGATTCAAATACAGGTATTAGGAACAATTCACATTATTCGATCGTAGCCTCCGATAATCATACGGCCAGCGGACTCAGGTAACAATTTAGGAAAAGACCACAACCGTCGCGTGAATCACATTCAGGTACTGTGGTTTATAGACGAATTCATGTTAAAATCAAGTCAATATACTAAATCAAGGTTATATTATTTAACAAGTTAAGCTTAACAATAAGGAATATCAATAATATGAATATTTTTCAACACTAAATATTAATGGACTCACCGAATTGAGTAAAATTGAAAAAAAAAGCTTGCAGTCTTCTATCAAACATACAAAATCCAGCCCCCAACTCAAAACTAGGTCAGGGTTTCCCCGGTCAGTTATATGGCAAAATTAAGCGTTGCTGTGATTCGACAGAGCAAAGAACAGGTGAGAGACTATCTGGTTTGGTGCCCTTTTTCACATACTGTCCGATCACTGACCATACGACCTGACCACACGCACTCACGCACACACAATCTCCTACCACCTTGCAGCAAATCCTTTCGCTGTAAAGGTTTTACTCCGAAACCCACCCTACCCAAATCTTCATACTGCTATGTTATTACTACGATGAGCGTCTGACCGAATGGATGAGTGCGGGGGCTCCCATTAGAGAGACCCAGGTTCGATCCTCGGTAAGGCTAAGGAGTTGTTTTTTCTGTCGGGGACGTAAATAACAATCCTAACCTGAACAATTTCGCAGCTTCTTCTTCGTCCTTGAACGCTTCATGTCGACCACTTGTTAAACCACTCTTTGTGATTTGTATATGATTTGAGCCTAAGAGCGATTATTACGTTGTGTTAGTTATGCTCCTACAAATAGGCCAGCACATTTGATTTATACGACACTTTTTATTTACTAGAGTAGCTTCCCTAGGTCCCTACCTTAGTCGCCTCTTACGACATGCCTTGTAGGTTGCAATGTTGTTATTGCTCCCATTGCGAGCCCTGGCAACAGACGGGCGAGTTTCGCAACGACTGCACTAACCATGCGACAATTAAGTTCCTCAGGGCACGGCCTTCTCTATAAGATGTCGATAAGTATTTACGATGGCCGCCCTCAGGGCATGTCCCCCTGCCTTACACCGCCCCTAAAAACGGTATTACAGGATGTAACGATATATATTTCATTGTGCCCCCCATCCACTTTTCCATTCAACCTGCTTCCACCACGGATTTTGAACTTGAACCCCACCCACATAGATTTCTCTTATCAGCGCTGTCAACTTAAGGTGGTCATAAACGTATCATTTTGTTATATTTCAACGGTGATACTGTTTATGGCTGCTTCATAAACAGTACAGACCGTGTTAGTGACATAATTGTTTCGATATTGTACACAATATCTACACATCTCCTCCCACACACTGTATGCACACCATCTCTCCCACACACACTGTATGCACACCATCTCTCCCACACACACTGTATGCACACCATCTCTCCCACACACACTGTATGCACACCATCTCTCCCACACACACTGTATGCACACCATCTCTCCCACACACACTGTATGCACACCATCTCTCCCACACACACTGTATGCACACCATCTCTCCCACACACACTGTATGCACACCATCTCTCCCACACACACTGTATGCACACCATCTCTCCCACACACACACTGTATGCACATCCACACTCTCTCTCCACACACAACTGTATCACACCTCTCTCCTCACACATGTATTTATCATATCTCTCCCACACAGATGTATCCACACATCTCTCCCACACACATTTAACCATCTCTCCCATACATCTCTCCAACACACACTGTACGCACTAGATCTTTCCCACACACACACAGGTGTATACACCTCTTCTTCTGCTCCATATCGACAACTTGTCAACCACTCTGTGTGATTTATATGTGATCCAGAAGCACTTGAGCTTTCAGCTCTTCGGCTCGGTGCTATGGACATCGTAACCCTTCGGTTCGGTGCCACGAACACCGTAAATCTGGAGAACCTGTGGCTTTTCTGCCAGCCCGGATTGAATCCGCAGTCACAGAGGGCGTATCACCCGTCGTCCAACGCGCTACGAACACGCTGGGCAGGCGGGCGGGCGTGATCTGAACCTAAGAGCGATTGTACTTTGTGACAGTTATGCGCCTACAAGCATATCCGATTTTTGCGAAGCTTTTTATTTACTACGGTAGCTTCCTATTCCCTACCTCAGTCCCACTTACGACATGCCTTGTAGATCGCAGCGCTTCTATTCTTTGCTCCCTCGGAGCCCCTGCAACACACTAGCCAACACAAATTGACTAAATCATGACTTCTCAAGTCTTCTTCTTCTTCTTTGCGTTCGTTCTTTACGACCAATTTTAATCAATCTTTGTGATATGTTTGATCTTTGCCAAGAACGTGTATACTACTCAAGTGAACGGTCTGTTTACAATTAACAACACACATCTGCTTCTCAGTGCGTCAAGTTGATCTTCATAACAAACGATACTGCGCATGTAGCAATTATTTGTCGTGTTCTAATCTATCTTGTTTTGAAATTCAGCGATCCTTTGATGTGCCAGTTGTACTTTGTTTAGTATTTCAAGTGTTTAGTTTTATTATAGTTTTTAAAAAAAAGTTCAACACACCACTTGAGTTTTGGTACAAACGTACTAATAATAGAAATACGATCCTGCGACAGATTTTTGATAGAATCTGACATACGAAACTCTGTCCTTATTTCTCTGCTAGTTTTATCTAGTTTTCCCTAGTGCTTACAGCCGTAGTAGCCATGACTGTCTCTTGTTTCCACATTCAAGTCATCGAAATCCATATTTGATTTTGGCTGCCACTGAGAATATGCATGCTCTTCTACATATCCCATCTTCTTGTCCCGTTTGACACATATCGAAACAGGTAAATAAAAGTACTGTAGTTTTACAAAAGCAATAACAATACACATCAACGTTTCGACCAAAAGGCCTTTATCTAGCAAAGAATACAACAGAAGTGAAGAAATTTACTTCTTACATGACACAGAACATATAGAATTTTATAATACATTCCAGCTAGTGTGGTTACCGGGGCCCAATTGGGGTGTAAAGAATAGAACCACTGTTACCTGCCACGCATGTCGTAAGAGGCGGCTAAGGAGGTTTAGCGTGGGGCTAGCTACACCACACACCATAAAAAGCACTAGATGGCTACAGAACGGAGAGTGAACCGAGTAAACGCTGGCTGAAACCGGACACATCGCCGAAGGATAAGCACCCGAACTCCAAATGGTGCTGAAGATGTGACGTAAAATACACCAATGCTAAGGCTGCATGGATCAGATTTCCACATGAACAGAATTTATGGGGAGGTCTGGTATATCGGTCTGGGCGGTGATTGTGAGGAGAGAGAGATTAACAAATGTTACTCTAGTCTAGACATTCATTGTTATCCTGGTCACATCATCGCATGGCTGACTCCAGTCAAATCATCGCATGACTGACTCAGTCAAATCATCCATGACTGACTCTTATGTCAAATATCGCATGACTGATCCAGCAAATACAATGACTGACTCAGTCAAATCATCATGACTGACTCCAGTCAAATCATCCATGACTGACTCAGTCAAATCATCGCATGACTGACTCCAGTCAAATCATCAAATGACTGACTCCAGTCAAATCATCGCATGACTGACTCCAGTCAAATCATCGCATGACTGACTCCAGTCAAACATCCATGACTGACTCCAGTCAAACATCCATGACTGACTCCAGTCAAACATCGCATGACTGACTCAGTCAAACATCCATGACTGACTCCAGTCAAAACATCCATGACTGACTCCAGTCAAACATCGCATGACTGACTCCAGTCAAACATCCATGACTGACTCCAGTCAAACCATCACATGACTGACTCCAGTCAAAACATCGCATGACTGACTCCAGTCAAAACATCACTCTGGGTTTGAAAGACCATCTTCTTCTTCGAACGCTCCATATCAACTACTCTGTGTGATTTGTATGTGATCTAAGCCTAAGAGCGATTGTGCATAGCGCCAGTTATGCGCCTACAAGTAGGCCAGCACATCCGATTACCACGACGCTTTTTATTTACTAGACTAGCTTCCCTACGCTCCTACCTCAGTCACTTCTTACGACATGCCTTGTAGGTTGTAATGTTACTATTCTTTGCTCCCCATGCGAGTCCCGGCAACACAGAGGCTCCTGAAAGACAGTCTAAAGACACCTCCCAGCTCTATCTAGGAATAGATATCAAACTCGTTTCATTTTCTATCCCTACTTGCTTAGCTAAACTTCAATGATGCAGCTGCTACAAAGACCTCCACTTGAGAGTAGAGTAGAGTAGAGAGAGTGATAGGGCAGGATAGAAAGAGGATGGGTGGGATAGGAGAGATAAGTTTTCAGTTTTTGAGGAATCCTACTGTACTCCGTCTGGTAAAAATATTTGAGAAATCCTACTGTACTCCGTCTGGTAAAACCAGTGGCGGCTCGTGAACATTTTTGTTAGTGGGGCCAGACATTTTATCCGGATAAATCATGGTTTTGGGTTGCTATATTTTAATGTATAAATGAATAAATACACGTTCTACATTATTTTTGGTGGGACCCGGCCCCACTGGTCCTTAATGACGAGCCGCCACTAGGTAAAACCATTTGAGGAATCCTACTGTACTCAGTCTGGTAAAAACATTTGATAAAGATTGATATTGGTAAGAGACAGCTGGCTTATTTTTATTGATTGATTGATAAGAACATCATCATTGCACTTCGGTGAGTAACCATGTGTGCTCCAGTCTCTTTCTTACACAGAAAGATCTCAGCTGTAGTTCACTAACTCCTTAGCACCGGCGATGGTCCCCGATGTAATTTTGAAAACGGTGAAGATATTTTGTAGGGGTTTAAAAAAAATCTTTTCTAATTAATTTGCCCGGGCAGCGAATTTCCAGCCTGATCTTCTCGATTTTGAACTGCCAAGGGTTCTTTTACGTGCTCAAATTGATCACGGGACCTACGTTTAATAGTCCGTCTCCGATAGGACTAGGAACGCGATCTTACCTACACTAAGATCAGGAATTTATGGGAAAAATATAAAGATAGCTCCATGAGGGAGCAACCTGGTACCTTTGGCACAAGAGACAAGCACCTAACCTGTACGTCACAGAGACCCCTAATTGGCGTATATCTTTCCATCTGGCCTGGGGTCTACATTTAACCCAGCACGACCCTGAGTAGGGACCTGGTACGGTCAGCTGATGTTCTCTGACGCCTTCTTCTGTTATATCATTCACTGCGCCTGACACCCCCCCCCTTCCCATCCCTCACTGTTCAGTCAATCCTCGCACACCTTTAGTCATGTTTCTCCAATATCTGTTCTCCTTTGAACACGCAAGGCCGTGACATTTCACCTAGACGCAAATACAGGTGTACCCGTTTACCTGTATATCTTTACACCTACCTGTATAGATATATGTGTATCTAGTCAATTTTTACCTGTGTTAGAACACATAGTTCTATTGGAAGCCTTAAAGTACTTTGATAAACATCAAATTAGTGAGACATAACTGTGACAAAGAGATATTTTCATCCGTATGTCTAATCTATCATTTTTTGGTCAAACCTTGTTGAAATTCACACAACTGGTGATAACCTTATTTATGGATCGTTTCTTTCCACAACGTGACGTCTTCCACATTCAAAACACAGACCCCATGCAGGTCGTACCACGGGTTTGTTTGTTTGTTTGTTTGTTTGTTTCTTCTCTAGGGCAGCGGTTCCCAAACAAGCGGACCCTATTGTAAAACATTTTACTGCTGCGGATCCCCATATGTTTCTAATATATGAAAATCTTCTAGAGAAGGAATTATTATTACACCACACCGATATTCAAGCTGGCTTCAATTTCTCAGACTGCGGGATTTGGACACCCGTGCCCTTTCCCCCTCCCGCTGTCCATTGGTGATCTGTTGTAGCAGGGCCGCGCCGTACTATGATACAGAGATGCGGTCGCATCAGGCGGCACCGTAAGGTGGGGGTTGTGTGGCATAAGCAGCAAAATCAAATATACAATTGAAGGCTACTATAAAGAACATTTTTTAAAGGGCGGCATTTCGAAGACTTGCATCATACTGAGAAAATATACCGCACTGCCCTGTGTTGTAGTCAATGTTCCTACTGACATACGACGTACACGTACGATCAATCCACTTTGAACTTCTTATTTTCATATTTCTTATTCTCAGATTTCAAATTTGTTATTCTGTCCTGTCAGACATTTAGACTCGGTCAGGTCGGATTCCGTGATATCGCAGCAGAACTAGTTTATCATTATTTTTTAAATGTATTTTTCTGTTTGAAATGTCAAAGATCATAATATTTCTTCAAGCGGTTGAGCACCCACTGTGAGTATCTCACGGACCTCAGTTTGGGAAACGCTGCTGTATGGGAGTAAAACACGTAATTACAAAGTATATATGGAACTGCAGTAAAACTATTTGATTGGCAAAACACGTAATTACAAAGTTATATGGAATTGCAGTAAAACTATTTTGTCATTGTTTTTGTAATTTGTAAAACTACAGAATTTTGTCATTGTTTTTGTAATTTGTAAAACTACAGAATTTTGTCATTGTTTTTGTAATTTGTAAAACTACAGACTTTGTAATTACGTGTTTTGCCAATCAAATAGTTTTACTGCAGTTCCATATATATATACTGTATGGGAGTAAAGTCTTTTAACGCAGAGGCACGCCTATTCAACCCAAGAACGAGTCTGTGTTTGGTTATATCAGATCGTGTAGGCCAGCAAACAAAATTCGGTTAAACTCATTGTGTCCATTGTCATAACGTATTCAAACTTTTCGCATAACCAGTCCAAAGTTTGTTTCTTTAGATGTATTTCTTTAGTCTGGCGCTGGCTAGGACATACCTTCAGAAAATCTGAGGAGGATATAGAGCAAGAAGGGTTCTTTCGTGGAACCCACCGGGAATGTGAAAGAAAAGTAGGCATAGAAATACAAGGAGGAGAGATTTGGAGGCAGAGCTTAACAATGAATAGAAGAGATGGAGGGAGCTGCAGCAGGTAGCTAAAGATGGGAAAGACGTGGTATGAGTTGGTTGAGGGTCTATGACCCAATCGAGGTTAAAATGCGCGAGAGAGAGAGTTTTGTAAGTGTTCTGCGTATTCCATGCTTTCTGATATGATATATGATATATGTATATAAAATATCATATGGACTGGCGTATGTGATCACAGACCAGCACAACCTCTGGCGCTACTAATCAGCTCTTTTATTGACTGTTGTGGTGCAGGATAAGCTGTTCTGCAGTGACAGGACGCTGCAGCTAACTCTCTCAAGATTGATCGTAAACAAACACGCCAGAACTGGACACTAGTCCACTTCCCGAGCTGGGCCTGTGAGGTGTGTGTGTGTGGTGTGTGTGTGTGTGTGTGTGTGTGAGAGCGGCGCTACACACAACTGTTAACTAATGCGACACTTAATTCAGAAGTAGCAGTAGTCGGAATGTCGATGTGACATTTACATTCTTCTGACGTCAGCATCAGTATCTGATTCAGCTGGGGACCTGGTATCAAGTTCTGTTGGTGTTATTGGTGTTATTGTTGTGGTGTTGTTATTATTGTCTCTGGTATGTTGTTGTGAGATTTGTAATTTCTATATGTATTTTCTTTTTAGTTCTCCCACATTCAATAGTTTTAAAACGCTTTTAATTTTTCTTACAATCATTTCTGTCTTGTACTCATTTTATCGTGCTTTCTTTTTCTCTCAGTCTTTCTCTTTCTAACTTCTCTTTCGTTATCTCTGTTTACTCTCATTTGCTCAAACTCTTTTCTTTCGAACATTCTTTCTTTCTTTACTCTTGTCTTTCTCTCATTTTTTATTCTCTTTCGCTCTCTCTCTCTTCTTTTCTTTCCATCTCATTCTAGGTTTATCACTCTTTTTATCGTTCTCTCATATTCTTGCTTCTCTTTCTCTCTCTCTCTCTCTCTCTGTGTGTGTCTCTCTCTGTCTCTCTGCATTTTGCTTTCTCTCTATCTTTTCTTTCTTTTCTTTCCATCTCATTCTAGGTTTCACACTATTTTTCTTTCTCTCATATTCTTGCTCTCTTCTCTCTTTCTCTCTCTCTTTCTCTCTCTCCCTCTCTCTCTCTCGCTGTCTGTTTCTCACATTCTTGCTTTCTCTCTATCTTGTCTTACTCTCACAATCTTACGTTCTTTCTTTATCTTTTCTTTCTATCACAATCTTGCTGTTTCTCAACATCGTTTCCTTCACTCGTTTTATTTTTGCTAAACACTCTTTCTTTCTTTAAGTCACTCTTTCTTTATGTCACATTTTCTTTCTTTCTGTCACTCTTTCTTTCTTTATGTCACTCTTTCTTTATGTCACTCTTTCTTTCTGTCACTCTTTCTTTGTGTTACTCTTTCTTTGTGTTACTCTTTCTTTATTTATGTCACTCTTTCTTTGTGTTACTCTTTCTTTATTTATGTCACTCTTTCTTTGTGTTACTCTTTCTTTGTGTTACTCTTTCTTTGTGTTACTCTTTCTTTGTGTTACTCTTTCTTTGTGTTACTCTTTCTTTATTTATGTCACTCTTTCTTTGTGTCACTCTTTCTTTCTTTATGTCACTCTTTCTTTGTGTTACTCTTTCTTTGTGTCACTCTTTCTTTGTGTTACTCTTTCTTTGTGTTACTCTTTCTTTCTTTATGTCACTCTTTCTTTGTGTTACTCTTTCTTTGTGTCACTCTTTCTTTCTTTATGTCACTCTTTCTTTGTGTTACTCTTTCTTTGTGTTACTCTTTCTTTGTGTTACTCTTTCTTTGTGTCACTCTTTCTTTATGTTACTCTTTCTTTCTTTATGTTACTCTTTCTTTATGTTACTCTTTCTTTGTGTTACTCTTTCTTTGTGTCACTCTTTCTTTATGTCACTCTTTCTTTATGTCACTCTTTCTTTATGTCACTCTTTCTTTGTGTTACTCTTTCTTTGTGTCACTCTTTCTGTGTGTTACTCTTTCTTTGTGTCACTCTTTCTTTGTGTTACTCTTTCTTTGTGTCACTCTTTCTTTGTGTTACTCTTTCTTTGTGTTACTCTTTCTTTCTTTATGTCAATCTTTCTTTATGTCACTCTTTCTTTATTTATGTCACTCTTTCTTTGTGTTACTCTTTCTTTATGTCACTCTTTCTTTATGTCACTCTTTCTTTGTGTTACTCTTTCTTTGTGTCACTCTTTCTTTCTTTATGTCACTCTTTCTTTATGTTACTCTTTCTTTGTGTTACTCTTTCTTTGTGTCACCTTCTTTCTTATGTCACTCTTCTTTATTTATGTCACTCTTTTTTGTGTTCTCTTTCTTTGTGTTGATCTTTCTTGTTACACTTCTTTATTTATGTCACTCTTATTCTTATGTACTCTTCTTGTGTTACTTTCTTGATTTCATTCTTCTTATGTGCATCTTTCTTTATTCACTCTTCTTTATTTATGTCCTCTTTTTGTGTTACTTTTTTGTGTTCTTTGCTTTGTGTTACTCTTTCTTTGTGTATTTTTTGTGGATTACTCTTTCTTTGTATTTCTTTTTTGTTTACCTTCTTGTGTTACTCTTTTTTTTTTTACTCTTTCTTTTGTACTCTTTTTGTCATCTTCTTTCTTTATTCCTCGTTTTTCTCTTTCTTTACTCTTTCTGTTATCTTCTTTTTTATGTCACTTTTCTTTTACTCTTTCTTTGTTTATCTTTCTTTTTTACTCTTTCTTTGTTACTCTTCTTTTGTTATCTTCTTTGTTTCTCTTTCTTTGTTGACTCTTTCTTTATGTTACTCTTTCTTTATGTTACTCTTTCTTTATGTTACTCTTTCTTTGTGTTACTCTTTCTTTGTGTCACTCTTTCTTTATGTCACTCTTTCTTTATGTCTCTTCTTTATTCCTCTTTCTTTGTTTACTCTTTCTTTGTGTCACTCTTTCTTTGTTTACTCTTTCTTTGTTCTCTTTCTCTTATGTCCTCTTCTTTATGTCATCTTTCTTTTTTATTCACTCTTTCTTTGTGTTACTCTTTCTTTATGTCACTCTTTCTTTATTCACTCTTCTTTGTTTACTCTTCTTTGTGTCTCTTTCTTTCTTTATGTCCTCTTTCTTTATTTAGTCACTTCTTTGTGTTACTCTTTCTTTGTTTACTCTTTCTTTGTTTACTCTTTCTTTATTTATCACTCTTTCTTTCTTTATGTCACTCTTTCTTTCTCTTTCTTTGTTACTCTTTCTTTCTTTATGTCACTCTTTCTTTATGTCACTCTTTCTTTATTTATGTCACTCTTTCTTTGTGTTACTCTTTCTTTGTGTTACTCTTTCTTTGTTTACTCTTTCTTTTGTCACTCTTTCTTTTGTGTACTCTTTCTTTGTGTACTCTTTCTTTTGTCACTCTTTCTTTGTGTCACTCTTTCTTTCTTTATGTCACTCTTTCTTTGTGTTACTCTTTCTTTGTGTTACTCTTTCTTTGTTTACTCTTCTTTGTGTCACTCTTTCTTTCTTTATGTCACTCTTTCTTTGTGTTACTCTTTCTTTTGTCACTCTTTCTTTCTTTATGTCACTCTTTCTTTTGTACTCTTTCTTTATGTCACTCTTTCTTTATGTCACTCTTTCTTGGTGTTACTCTTTCTTTGTGTCACTCTTTCTTTCTTTATGTCACTCTTTCTTTATGTCACTCTTTCTTTGTGTCACTCTTTCTTTCTGTCACTCTTTCTTTATGTCACTCTTTCTTTGTGTTACTCTTTCTTTCTTTATGTCACTCTTTCTTTGTGTTCCTCTTTGTTCTTTCTTTCTGTCACTCTTTCTTTATGTCACTCTTCTTTGTGTTACTCTTTCTTTCTTTATGTCACTCTTTTTCTTACTCTTTCTGTTTACTCTTTCTTTCTTTATGTCACTCTTTCTTTGTGTTACTCTTTCTTTCTTTATGTCACTCTTTCTTTATTCTGTCACTCTTTCTTTATTTAGTCACTCTTTCTTTATGTTACTCTTCTTTCTTTATGTCACTCTTTCTTTCGTTCTTCACTCTTTCTTTTTTATGTCACTCTTTCTTTATTTATGTCACTCTTTCTTTATTTATGTCACTCTTTCTTTATTTATGTCACTCTTTCTTTCTCTCTCTCTCTCTCTCTCTAGTCTTGCAATCTGTTTCTTTCTTCTATCATTGTTTTCCTCTCCCTGTCTTTCATCAATCAATCCTTAATCTTTATCTCTCTCACCGTCTTCCTGTTCTTATATCACTCTCGTTTTCTCATCTTTCTGCCATTCTCTAACTCTAAGGAGTTTTTTTTCTGTCTGGGACGTAAGTAACAATCCTAACCTGAGCAATTTCACAGCTTCTTTCTTCTTCTTCTTCTTCTCCTCTCGTCCTCGAACGCTTTATGTCGACCACTTGTTAAACCACTCTTTGTGATTTGTATGTGATTTGAGCCTAAGAGCGATTATTACATTGTGTTAGTTATGCTCCTACAAATAGGCCAGCACATCTGATTTATACGACCTTTTATTTACAGAGTAGCTTCCTAGGCCCCTACTTAGTCGCCTCTTACGCTCTTTCTGTTATCTCGCTCTTTCATTCTCGCACCCTTTCTTTCATTTACATGCTTTCCTTATCTCACTCTTCATTCTTCATTCTTCTTTCCTTACCTCCTTTCTTCTCTCGTTCATTCTCTCATTCTATCTTTCCTATACACTCCTTTCTTTCTCTCGTTCATTCTCTCACTCTTTCTTTCCTATACACTCCTTTCTTTCTCTCGTTCACTCTCTCATCTTCTTTCCTATACACTCCTTTATTTCTCTCGTTCATTCTCTCACTCTTTCTATACACTCCTTTCTTTCTCTCGTTCACTCTCTCACTCTTTTCTATACACTCCTTTCTTTCACTCGTTCATTCTCTCACTCTTTCTTTCCTATATACTCCTTTCTTTCTCTCGTTCATTCTCTCACTCTTTCTTTCCTATACACTCCTTTCTTTCTCTCGTTCATTCTCTCACTCTTTCTTTCCTATACACTCCTTTCTTTCTCTCGTTCATTCTCTCACTCTTTTCTATACACTCCTTTCTTTCTCTTGTTCACTTCTCTCACTCTTTCTTTCCTATACACTCCTTTCGTTCTCTCGTTCATTCTCTCACTCTTTCTTTCCTATACACTCCTTTCTTTCTCTGTCTCATTCTCTTACTCTTTCTTTCCTATACACTCCTTTCTTTCTCTCGTTCATTCTCTCACTCTTTTCTATACACGCCTTTCTTTCTCTCGTTCATTCTCTCACTCTTCTTTCCTATACATCCTTTCTTTCTTCTTCATTCTCTCTCTCTTCTTTCTCATATCAATCCTTTCTTTTCTCTTCATCTCTTCCCTTTCTATATCACTCGTTTCTTCTTTCTGTCATTCTCTCTCTAATTTTTTCTTCTCTTTCCTACCTGACATTCACACTTCTTTCTTCTTCTTCTTTCATCTCTCCTCGACCTTTTGTCTTTTAAACACTCTTTTTTCTTTTTCCTCGTTCATTTCTCTCAAATCCACTCTTTTTCCCCTTTTCCTATACACTCCTTTCTTTTCTCGTTCATCTCTCACTCTTTCTTTCTTATACATCTTTCTTTTCTCACTCGTTCATTCTCTCATTCTTTCTTTCCTATACACTCCTTTCTTTCTCTCGTTCATTCTCCATCTTTTCCTATACACTCCTTTATTTCTCTCGTTCATCTCTCACTCTTTCTTTCCTATACACTCCTTTCTTCTCTCGTTCACTCTCTCACTCTTTCTTTCCTATACACTCCTTTATTTCTCTCGTTCATTCTCTCATTCTTTCTTTCCTATACACTCCTTTCTTTCTCTCGTTCATTCTCTCACTCTTTCTTTCCTATACACTCCTTTCTTTCTCTCGTTCAATCTCTCACTCTTTCTTTCCTATACACTCCTTTCTTTCGTTCATTCTCTCACAGGCATGTCGTATGAGGCGACTGAGGTAGGGCTCTAGGGAAGCTACCCTAGTAAATAGAAAAGCGTCGCAGAAATCGGATGTTCTGGCCTACTTTGTAGGCGCACAATTAGAAAAATGTACAAACGCTCTTAGGCTCGGATCACATACAAATCACAAAGAGTGGTACGGGGTCGAGATGGAGCGTTCGAAGAAGTTATATATCGCTTTTCATTTCTCTTTCTCTCGTAGCCATCTTTCTACTTCGCTCTCTCCCACACACCACACACACACACACACACGTATAAATGTTCTAGAAGATTCAGTAAAAAAAACATAACATTGTTTACCCGCGTGCGTATGTGTGTGTGCGTGTCTATAAGGGATGTTGGGGTTAGAATCAGAACACTTACCCCTACCGTTATACGTCTGCTTCCTCGTCCGTTAGACATTGGTGATCACCTTTCTGTTGTCTCTGAGGGTGTGCTCCATTTATCTTAACGAACATGACGTCTGGGCAAAGTTACTGTGTCCCGTAACAAACAAGACAGAATGGCCTTTCTACCGGCCTCCCACCACCTCAGCTCTCTCCCCGCCCCCTCTCTCACTCCCACCCCTTCTCCCTACGTCAACCAGATAACAATTATTGTAGCCATTACAAACTATTGACACCAGCGGTTCTCAAGCTGCATCCCCTTATGTCACACGCCGGCTAGAATTATGAATAAAGTATTGATTTGTTTTCATCATCATCAGGTGCCGTATCCACATAGAAGGTTGGCTGCAATGAATCTCCAGCATCCTCTGTCTTTCGCCTTGGTGTTGCACACTGCCAGACTGTAACCTGTCCATTTCTTAAAGTTTCCTCCCACTTATCTCTCGGTCTTCCTCTTGCTCTTCCCCTCAACTTTCCCCTCTAGTAAATGTTTTATCATGGTGTCATGTCTTTTATGTGCCCAAAATACTTTACTTGTCTGAATTTTATTTCTCTTAATAATTGTTTCTTCATGCCTAGTTTTCCTAAAACTTGTTTATTTGTTGTTTTTCTGTCCATGAAACTCTGCCTATTCTTCTATATATCCACATCTCAAATGCATCAATTCTGTCTTCTAACTGCTTGTTCATTGTCCATGTTTCCGAGCCATACATTAATATCGGATTTATATAGCATTTGATCATTCTCGTTCAGAAAGATTTGTTTTAATATAACTTTAGTAGTCATAATTTCTTCTTGACTCACCGAAAGAGTTAATTCTATTTTTCATGTTTGTTTGCATACACGCTGTGATATAACCAAAGCAGGGGATGTCCTTAGGTTGAAAATGCGTGCCGCGGCTTACAGAGTCTTTAATCTCTTACATCAGTGGGCGTCTGTAGCTTAAGCAGTAGGCGACGTACGAAAACCCACACATCTTAGGTGGTCAGAGCGGATCAGATCAGATCTGGAGAAAACCAAGGGTTGCTGCAGTAGTGAGCTAGATCACAACCCAAGCGTAAAAAAAAAGTAAAGGAACCCTTTCATACCTCGTGGTATATAGGTCAATACAGTGTTAGGCCTGTATTTTTATTGACCGTCGGCACACGATGGGTGATGTGGTCAGCATCACGCCGGCCCCTTTACTTTCCCAGAGCATGTCTGGTACCCAGTTGAGGCTTGGTCGACCTGAGAGCCGTCGCGGTCGGGAAAAATTCCACGCGCATTGCGGGAGCTGAACCCAGACCACCAGCCTTGCGAAGCGAGTTCACTAACAACTACGCTACAGCGGCTCTCACAACCCAATCGTATCTGGTTCAAACTCTGCGGCGGGCAGTTTGGAAGCAAATTCGTTCCCGTTGGAAAAGAACGGTAAATAAATAGACCTCACCGTTCAGAAAGCGATTACAATCTACTGAGAGTATAAGTGGTGTCTAGAAAATCAAGGACTGGTTTACTGTGGTTCGTGGCGACGTTCTGTAAAGGATATGCCACGATTTTCATTATTTTTCAATCCCCTGCATAACAAACAGATTTAACTTTACAAGCAAGCTTAATATTAACAACCACCGACAGATCAGAAACAGCTACATCTAGAGTTGGAGAAAGCACGCCTGTATGGGGGGGGGCACTAATAAAAGGTGAGCATGCCTTCACGAACAAATTAATCAGAAGCGTAATACCAGGCGCCCTGACTACGCCTGAATTCGATAACGGGCGACCGGAAGAAGAAGGAGAACAAGGTCAGGACCAGTGTCATTTTAACAATAACCCCTTTGGTTCCGGAGCACGCAAGGGAATAGTACCACTGCAACCTACAATGCATGTAGTAAGAGGCGACTGATGTAGGCCCTAGGGATGCTACCCTAGTAAATTTAAAGCAGCGCAGATATCGGATGTTCTGGCCTACTTGTAGGAAAACATTAACTGGCACAACGTACAATCGCTCTTAGGCTCAGATCACATACAAATCACACAGAGTTGTTAACAATTGGTTGATAGGGAGTGTTAGAAGAAGATTTTGACAATAATGACTGGTGTAATGATGAATTTCCAAGATTGTCAGTTCTCTTGTCATTGTGATACATTGTGACCTTATTCTTCATCACTTGAATAATCCTCCCCATTGTAGTGTTGTCTTTCTCTTTCCCACAACATTCCCTTATAGTATTAAATAAAATCAGTCTTAATATAGAATATCGGTGGTAATAAATCTCCCGTTTCAAATATATATTCCAGAATACATCGTCTTCCCAGCGTGTTCATAGCGCGTTGGACTACGGGTGACTATCCCACTGTGTGTGCGGGTTCAATTCCGCGGGATGGCAGAAAAAGCCACAGATTCCCCAGATTTACGGTGTTCGTGGCACCGAACCGAAGGGTTACGATGTCCATGGCACCGAGCCGAAGAGCTGAAAAGCTCAAGTGCTTCTGGATCGGGAAAAAAATTAACAGCTACATCAGAACTCCAACGTGGACCCTCGGGCACCATGACACCCGTATTGTACATTTCTGGCGCTCCAAGTTACTCCACTATCTTTAAGGATAATCAGAATTTTAAGAAGGGAAAAAATCGTTTCTGAAAAATTAATCGCTACATTTTTTTTGGTCACAGCATTCCTGAGAACACCGCTTTTATAATCTTGTTTTCTGTGTGTAACCATTCTACTGTCCTTAACCCATTATACTGGCTCGCAGCAGTGTTTCTCAAAATGACGCAAAACCATTTTACCGGCTAATTAAGTATACGTTACAAAGTAAATGCGTCCGCGTGTAAAAATAAATTACGGAGAGAAAGGGTTAACCATGCCGTTTGCTTTTCGGCATTTTTCACTGAAGACCCAACATTTCCTCAACTTGTAACATATCATCATCATCAAATAGCTTGTCCTGAGCAGAACTTTGCCACCCCAACAGTCCTCCGGATTTTCTCTTTCTCATACGCCAGATGTCCTGCATCTGCAGCCGTCATGTTCAAACCATCAGTTACATCCTGAATCCATCTTCTCCGTGGTCTTCCTCTTCTTCTCTTTGCCGGTATACCTCCTTCCATGATGGTCTTCTCCAGCCCTTCATGTCTTTTTATATGTCCAAAATATCTCAATTGTTCTCTTTCTTATTTGTAGCATCAGCCAGTTTTCTTTGATTTTGAGTTCTTTTGGATAGATCTATTTGTTCTCTTCTCTGTCCAAGATATACGGAGGACTCTTCTGTAACACTTATATTCAAAAGCACATATATGTTTTTCAACATAAATGCAATGTCATATTTCACGCTATGTTCAATGTAAGTGCAATATTTTGTCTGAAATAAATGTCAGGATTATAAGTAAGAATTAATTTGCATATGTTATTAAATATGTGTTAATATTACTATTAGTATCACTCGATTATTATTACTATTATTCGTTTTATTGTTGCAAACACCGCATGGCGCTCGCACCTCCCCAGTCATCAGTCAGATGCGCTCCAGTATAGAAAAAGGATGGATAGCAATGAGATACATAGTGCTGCCAGTGCACACTAGAACGCACCTCTGTACTTTTTTAATGTAACCACGGCGCGCTCTTTCTCACCAAATAATATTTAATTTTGAAATTTTCTTAATTTAGCATTGCCATATACAACAGCGCCTATATATACATCTATTGTCTTTTCCCAGATGGATGATGGAATTGGTTGTCCACTCTTGCCGTTAAGCGTAGATGTGGAAGCTTTTTTCCCATCCAGAAGCGCTTTCAGCTCTTCGGCTCGATGCCATGGACATCGTAACCCTTCGGTTCGGTGTCACGAACACCGTAAATCTGGATAACCTGTGGCTTATCTGCCTGCCCGCGGAATTGAACCGCACTCACAAGGGGCTTGTCACCCATCGCCCAACGCGATGGAACACGCTGGGCAGGCGGGCTGGGTGGGAGCTTTAACTTATTGTGGACCAAACACCACACTAAGTGGCATCTTTTATAGTAGAAACAAATGCATGGTCCACTAAGAGTTAATTTGCGTTCCAGGACCAGATGAGTCTAGTACACGTGACCAAACAAACATTCAAATATTGTTTACTTCTGAATTTTTATCTTCATTGAGGTTTACCGAGGTTTGTAACATCCATGCATGTTCTGTACCACAAGTCACGTGTCTCAAAGTTGTTTAGATTTTGTCAATGTGGGATGAATTGTTGTCTTGTGTCTATGTCATTGTTGATAAAGTGTAAGTCAGTCTGTGTGTAATTATGAATGATATATATGTGTGAACAGTAGTCTAGTGTGTAGTTATTGATGACATGTGGTGTGTGTGTAAGTTCTGTATGTAGTTTGAGAATGGTGTGTTTAACGTTGCTGAGTGTAGTTAAAGACGAAGTGTGTATGAACATGACCATAAAGAAGTGCTGCAAAGAGGCAACGTCCTATAAAGGATACGCACCTTGATGATGATGAACTTGTCTAGTGTGTAGTTATTAATATAGTGTGTGTGAACTTGTCTAGTGTGTAGTTATTAATATAGTGTGTGTGAACTTGTCTAGTGTGTAGTCTTTAAATATAGTGTGTGAACTTGTCTATTGTAGTATTAATATAGTGTGTGAACTTGTCAGTGTGTAGTTATTAATATAGTGTGTGTAACTTGTCTAGTGTGTAGTTATAATATAGTGTGTGTACTTGTCTAGTGTGTAGTCATTAATATAGTGTGTGTGAACTTGTCTAGTGTGTAGTTATTAATATAGTGTGTGTGAACTTGTCTAGTGTGTAGTAATATATGATAGAGTGTGTGTCGTTGTAATGCGTGTAGTCATTGACGATATAGCGTGTGAACCGCTGTCCCGTGTCGTCTGGCCGTGTCAAGTTGTGACTACCAGTCGCAGCCGCCACCATGTTCCGCCAGTGCTACCCCTCCTCCTCATTGGGCCCCCAACTTACCGAGTGGCCTGGCGAGTTGAGACAACCAAGCAAGCAGATAAAGCCGGCAAGTTAGCAGAACACATTTTCTAGTCAGAGACAGAGGGAAAAGTGCAACCAAATCAAACCACTGCCGCCGTTACAAACTCTCCCTGCATCTTAGCACGCACACTGAGCCGGTGTAGGAGAAGCGATTCGCCTCCTATCACTTTACCCCCTCTCTATCTAAACCTCGCGATAGATCCTCTCCTTTGTGTTTAGTGCTGAATCCAACATTCTGTTCATTAGTCTACGTTGTGATATTAAGTACACGTTTATATGGACGACTTCTCGCGCGCTATTCCTCCCATTGTGTTCCTTCATTCATTCTGACACATCGATTCGCAGTGTTGGACTATACTAGTGTGTTATGCATGTGTGTATATGTGTGGCCCGCGACTGATGGATGGAACGGAGACTGCGCTCACTGGATCCATACAGCTTTCTTTTCTAGGGTAAGTCAGAGCTTGTTGGTGAATAAACTCTTAAACACATCTATAGCCGTAGTCTCATATTATGGACAATGCCTGTCTAGCTAATCTGTGTTAATGAATGTCAGTATATTTATTCTAATCTCATAAAGATCTGATCATCATGTCTTTGATATTCAACAACAGAAATGATGATATTATAATTTATAATTTTATCTTCTTCGCTCCTTCTTCTTTTGTCGTCACACTCCTACCGGGTTGTTGCACAGTGTTGTGGTTTTCTGGAGTTTTTTTGTCTTGTGCTGTTCTGGTGGATTGGGTAATTGTTATTTTTGATCTTTGACAGAATTCTGCTATGCC
Source organism: Arion vulgaris (assembly GCA_020796225.1). Taxonomy (NCBI): domain Eukaryota; kingdom Metazoa; phylum Mollusca; class Gastropoda; order Stylommatophora; family Arionidae; genus Arion; species Arion vulgaris. The sequence goes on from CM036767.1 coordinate 12,689,760, forward strand.
ATCTAACCATCTTATCGTGGTTTTCCTCTCGCCTTCTTTCCTGATGTTCTGCTGTAGTAGACTCTGTAGACTGTTGAGTTTAGTTTGAATGCATTCTTATGTTATCAAGTGACCAAACCACTTCATTCTTTGTTTTAAAGGGTTTTTCTCTCAGTGTAATCCAAGCAAAGTTCTGTGCCAACTTTCTTTCTTATGCTGATGTTTGTGACTGTTTTTTCTCGTGTTGTTGGTAACTTTTCGTAGGAACCATATTTGACATGTAGTTATTTTGTATGATTGCGATTTGCTCATTGTTTTATGTCTAGCTTTATTGTTATGTTATGTTACATAGCTTTATTGTTATGTTATGTCATGTTATGTTACATAGCTTTATTGTATTGTCCATTGCCCGTGTGTTGCTAGGGTTCGCAAGGGGAACAAAGAATAGTAACACTGAGACCTACAAGCAATGTCGTAAGAGGTAGTGGCATAGGGAAGTTACCCTAGTAAATAAAAAGCATCGTGGAAATCCGATGTGCTGACTACTAGTTAGGTGCATAACTGACACAACGTGCAATCGCTCTTAGGCTTGGATCACATACAAATCACAAAGAGTGGTTAACAAATGGTTGATATGGAGCGTTGGAAGAAGTATTGTCCATGTTTTAATTGATATATTTACAGTTACAGTTTTACATCCTTGATATATTCTCTCTCTCTTTGTGTGTACACTTATCTCACTTGATATGTTCTCTCTCTCTGTGTGTACACTTATCTCACTTGATATATTCTCTCTGTGTGTACACTTATCTCACTTGATATTCTCTCTCTCTGTGTACACTTATCTCACTTGATATATTTACTGTTACAGTTTTACATCCTTGATATATTGTCTCTCTCTCTCTGTGTTTACACTTATCTCACTTGATATATTCTCTCTCTCTGTGTTTACACTTATCTCACTTGATATATTCTCTCTCTCTGTGTACACTTATCTCACTTGATATATTTACTGTTACAGTTTTACATCCTTGATATATTCTCTCTCTCTCTGTGTTTACACTTATCTCACTTGATATATTCTCTCTCTCTCTGTGTACACTTATCTCACTTGATATATTTACTGTTACAGTTTTACATCCTTGATATATTCTCTCTCTCTCTGTGTTTACACTTATCTCACTTGATATATTCTCTCTCTCTCTGTGTGTTTACACTTATCTCACTTGATATATTCTCTCTCTCTGTGTTTACTCTTATCTCACTTGATATGTTCTCTCTCACCCTGTGTACAATTATCTCACTTAATATATTCTCCCCATGTGTACACTTATCTCACTTAATATATTCTATCCCTGTGTACACTTATCTCACTTAATATATTCTATCCCTGTGTACACTTATCTCACTTAATATATTCTATCCCTGTGTACACTTATCTCACTTGATATATTCTATCCCTGTGTACACTTATCTCACTTGATATATTCTCCCCCTGTGTACACTTATCTCACTTGATATATTCTATCCCTGTGTACACTTATCTCACTTGATATATTCTATCCCTGTGTACATATCTTACTTCGAATTGTTGTACCAATTGTATTGGTATGAGTCCATGTTGCCCACTCATATTTCTTTGATGTTGTCTGCCTAGAAGTTTCTTGAGGCCCTTGTGCTGGCATACCATTCCCTCTACAGTGAGCGTGGAGGAAGATCAGGTGACAGTTGGATAGATAGGACAAATATAATAGCATCCTGAATATGTTGCCTATTGTCTCATCAAATATCTTGCACTGAGCAGAACTTTGCCACCCAACAGTCCTTTGGAATTTCTCTCTCTAATAGGCCTCTGCAACCGTCATGTTCAAATCATCAGTTCTGAATCCCACTTCTCCATAGTCTTCCTCTTCTCCTCTTTGCCAGGATGCTCCTTCCATGATGGTCTTCTCCAGCCCTTAATGTATTTTTGGCAGCCAACTCCAAAGTTAGAGTTGGATATGATTTTTATGTGTCCAAAATACTTCAATTTTCTTATTTGTATCATCAGCCAGTTTTCTTTGATTTTGAGTTCTTTCTGGATAGATCTATTTGTTCTCTTCTCTGTCCATGATATCGAAGGACTCATCTGTAGATTTATATTATAAAACACATACAATATACTTTCAGTATATGTTGCCTATTTACTTCCCATATATGTTGTCTATTTACTTCCCTTATATGTTGTCTATTTACTTCCCATATATGTTGCCTATTTACTTCCCATATATGTTGTCTATTTACTTCCCTTATATGTTGCCTATTTACTTCCCATATATGTTGTCTATTTACTTCCCATATATGTTGCCTATTTACTTCCCATATATGTTGCCTATTTACTTCCCATATATGTTGCCTATTTACTTCCCATATATGTTGTCTATTTACTTCCCATATATGTTGTCTATTTACTTCCCATATATGTTGTCTATTTACTTCCCATATATGTTGTCTATTTACTTCCATATATGTTGCTATTTACTTCCCATATATGTTGTCTATTTACTTCCCTTATATGTTGTCTATTTACTTCCCATATATGTTGTCTATTTACTTCCCATATATGTTGTCTATTTACTTCCCATATATGTTGTCTATTTACTTCCCATATATGTTGTCTATTTACTTCCCATATATGTTGCCTATTTACTTCCCATATATGTTGCCTATTTACTTCCCATATATGTTGTCTATTTACTTCCCTTATATGTTGTCTATTTACTTCCCATATATGTTGTCTATTTACTTCCCATATATGTTGTCTATTTACTTCCATATATGTTGCTATTTACTTCCCATATATGTTGTCTATTTACTTCCTATATGTTGCTATTTACTTCCCATATATGTTGTCTATTTACTTCCCTTATATGTTGTCTATTTACTTCCCATATATGTTGCCTATTTACTTCCCATATATGTTGTCTATTTACTTCCCTTATATGTTGCCTATTTACTTCCCTTATATTACTTACTTACTTAATCCCGTCATGCCTAGTGACACATGGGGCTTCAGAAAGGACTTTCCATGCTCTCCTGTCCGTGCAACCTTCAGCGCAGAGCCCCACGTCAGAGATGCGGTGTCCAGTTCCTCTTCCATGTCCGTGGTCTGCCTTTCTTTCTCTTTCCTTCTGGTGTCCAAGTGAGGGCTACCCTTGCAGGCATTTCTTGTCTCATTCTCATAACATGTCCGAGCACTTCCCTTATATGTTGCCTATTTACTTCCCACATATGTTATCAATTTCCTACAGCTATTGTTTACTACTTACTTCCTGTATATGCTGCCCATTATCTGAAAATCATCTCATATTCATTACAGGACTTTGCTATCAACACAGCAAAGAGTTGTCGATGTTGAAGGCACGACTTTGCCATTGTTATCTACTTCCTATATATGTTATCTACTTCCTATATATGTTATCACAACTTCCTACAATCCTATCATCGTTTATTATCGGCTTCATACAATTAAAAACACAATTCTAACATATTTTCACCATTGTTAAAATTACAATCACCTCCTGTTTTAACATTGAAACACTCTTGCTTTTGCGTTCAACAACATTCCTGTTCCAAATTGATCATCAGTCACCCAGAACACTCCTTGATCAAATTGACCATCAGTCACACAAGAACGTTCCTGGCCCAAATTGACCATCAGTCAACCAAGAACGTTCCTGGCCCAAATTGACCACCAGTCACACACAAACATTTTCCTGGCCCAAATTGACCATCAGTAACCCAAGAACGTTCCTGGCCCAAATTGACCATCAGTCACACAAGAACAGTCCGGGCCGAAATTGACCATCAGTCAACCAAGAATGCATCTCATAGCCCCAAATTGACCATCAGTCAACCAAGAACATCTCGTGCCCAAATTGGCCATCAGTCAACTAAGAACATTTTGTGCCAAATTGACCATCAGTCACACAAGAACATCTTGTGCCCAAATTGATCTCTTCAGTCACCTATGGTATAATCTACCTACATATTAACTTGTTGATTGTTTATGATGCAATCTTCCAGGATAATTATGTTATGTTAGTATTGTTTCCTCTTCTTTGTCCAGGGCATTCTAGAATGTTTCTGTACACTATATTTTAACAGTTTTTTTTAAATTTTACTTAACATAGTTGTTTACACGATCTTCTTTTTCGACCACTCTTTGTGATTTGAATGTAATCTGGAACTAAGAGAGATTGTACGTTGTACCAGTTATGCGCCTACAAGTAGGCCAGCACATCTGATTTCTGCGATGCTTTTTATTTACTAGGTAGCTTCCCTAGGTCCTACATCAGTCGCCTCTTGCAACACGCCTTGTATGTCGTAGTGGTACTATTCTTTGTTCCCCTTGCGAGCCCCGGTAATACGATCTAAAGGGTCTAACGACGAAGGATTGCACCGGGTTTTACCAGATATGGCTCGGTGATTCTCCGCAAAATGGCACGGCCCTCTCTGCAAAAATGGCACGACCACCTGCTGAGAATATTGCACGAACTCCGTAGCTCCATAACAATCCTAGGTATCTCTGGAAAAAATGCGTTGGTCCGGTTTCAAACCCACGATATTCGCAACGCAAGATAACAGCTTAACCTCAGAGGCCCATAGCATATTGATTGATTGATAGGACCATCATCATTGCACTTCGGTGAGTGACCATGTGTGCTCCGATCTCTTTTTACACAGGAAGACTTCAGCTGCAGTCACGAACTCCGTAGCACCGGCGAGTGTCCCGATGTAATTATGAAGATTTTTTTTAGGAATTTTATTTTTAATCTTTTCTAATGACTTTTGCCCGGGCAGCGGCATTCCAGCCTGCTCTTCTCAATTTTGAACTGCCAAGGGTTCTTTTACGTACTCAAATTGAATACGGGACTAACGTTTTATCGTCCGTCTCAGTAGGACTAGGAACATGATCTTACCTACACTGAGATCAGGGATCTCTGGAAAAATATCTCGATGACGACTTATGATGATGAGGCCGTACGTCATTATTAGCTTAAAGTGTATATGTACTATTTATGTTTCACACTCGGGACTCGATCCACGCAAGCGACGACGTACTGTCATTCACCTCTCTACCTTAGCCACTATCAAATGCCCTACTTACGCCTGCCGTCGTCAGTCAACAACCACACCACTCTGTCAACTTGATTCTAATATTTGGATCTTTGACCTACCCCCGGTTCGAAGCAATTCACAGCACAAACAATCAGACTGACTTGTGTAACACTACACCACCTACCTTCTAATCTGACACAAAACAGTCGCGTGTGTGTACAACCCAACGATTGAGTGTTTGAATATCGTTGTCCCCCTACTGTATAGAGCCTAGTTGTCAACTAGACGTCGCCTTTAGGCCACAAAAGATCTACGCGAATAGTCTCGGAGACCTGCAGGTCAGATTAACGTGTTGAGACAGAAATGTGCTTGATAATTTCTTCTAATACCTGATTCGTTCAGGAGATAACACGCCTTGGTTACTGTTCCGTTAAGGTTCATACTTAATATTGTCACAACTATTCCAACGGTATTTGGTGGAAAGTACTTACCACTCTGTGGGGGTCTCTGCGGCATACAGGTTATGTTCTCACCTCGCGTTCCAAATGTACTTGGTTCGATCCCTTGTAGAGCCATCTGGATATTTTTATAGAAATCACTGATCCCAGGGTAGGTGAGATCGAGTTCATAGTCATATCGGAGACAGACAATAACACGTAATTTGTTCAATTTAAGCACGTTGAAGAACCCTTGGCGGTTCAAAATCGAGAAGAACGGGCTGGAAAGCCGCTGCCCGGAAAAATTCATTACAAAAGATTAAAAATAAAATGTCTGCAAAATATATTCACTTGCAAAATATTTTCACCATCTTGAAAGTTGCATCGGAGACCCTCGTCGGTGTTACGGAGTTCACGCACTGCAGCTGAGATTTCCTGTGTAAGAAAGAAATCGAAACACACATGGTTACTCATCGAAGTGCAATGTTAGTTGTCCAATCAATTAAACCACTACATTATTAACTATTTTTAGTGATCTGTGTGCGATCTACAAAAGTACTTTCCTGCGATTTTTTATTTGTTTTGCGTCTTCGTGTAGACAAGAAACATCCATTTTCGATCTAGGAGTATATCTGTTGCTATTGATTTTCTTCTTATTAACCAAGTACCCCTGAAGTCAGGGAAAGCTTCGCCTGAATGACGATGGACATTCTTCGTCTTTCTCGAATCCTGTTTACCTCACAGCGTCAGGCCAGGAAGAGATTTCTAAAACGGGCCCTAGTATGCGCTTTATAAATAGTCTCTTTCGTAGCCTCTGTTATCTCTGAGGTCTATCTTTTGCGTGACCGGCCTTTTGCTTTGTGCCCATTGTATCGGAGCAGCATTGCTCTTTGAGGTGCACTGTCTGATGGTAATCTGCTTACGTGGCTGAACCATTTAATTTGTTGTTTCTTGATGAAGTCTAGTACTGATATTGTACCCACTTTTTCCTGATGTCTTCATTTCTCAACCGGTCTCTTCTTGTTACACCATCATTCTGCGTAGACACTTCGTCTCTGTTGTGACTAGTTTTCTTCTATCGTTTGTTGTCAGCGTCCAGGTTTGGCACTGGTAACATGTGGGGAGAAAGATTGTGTTGAACAATGCTTTTTTTGTGTTCATGGTGACGTGTTTGCATCTTAAAATTGGCGCCATTTGCCTATCATTTGATTTGCGATGGACATTCATGGTAAGGAAAGCAAGCCTTCATACAAAAATCAGTCAGATATCATATTAGGTGCAATAGCTACGCTTTAATTCATAGCGAACCTAAACAATGAGATTAAGAATACAAATTAAAGCAATATATCTAACATATTTTGAGAATAACGTATTAGTAGGAACACATTTCGGTCCGTTCGTCAGATTTCGCCCCCTCCCCCATCCAAATCTCACTCATTCACTTCTCGGACATCCACACCACCAATCACATGACTACAAACTCAGCCTCTTTGTTTGTTATGTAGGGGATTAAATCCACTTTATTCCAAGGCCCACCGGTTTCAGCCTAACGACTTTTTGGATTATATCAAAGCGTGTAGTCCATGAAAACTAAGAATTAACTTCTTGTAGAAAATTCATGCCCAGTCTTTGTAGATAGTCCAGACCTAAATACTTTGTTTTCCTCCGACCTGGTTTGATTTTGTTTGTTTGGTAGGGATTAAGCTCTATATGGCCGAGGCACGCCCTTTCAACCTCAGACAGGTGTCTTTTTGGTTATATCAGGTGTAATGGCTTTTCTTGGTGTGCTGGATCGTCCTGGTGTGGACTGTGTGCTGAATATCAGATTTTTTTTTTCCGTCCAGATTAAATACTTCGTTGTCCTCACGAACTGGTGTGAGAATGTATTTTTCCTAACAACACAAGCTTGTTTCCCGTTTCCCTTTCTGACACATGACTGGGCACATTGTTAATGGCACACTTTCTGGTACTCATCAATCTTCTTCTCTCTACCCTTGTGTATCACATGACATCCATGATGTCGTGTTTCATTCATATTCTATCATGAATGGGAGTAGCTTCTTCTTCTTCTGCGTTCGCCCGGTACGAATTCAGGCGCAACCGTGGCGCTTCAGACTGATTTTTGCGCGAAAGCCTGCTTACAGTTTTATTAGTTTCCTCGCCATTCTGACTTCAGAGGTTGGGAGTACCTATTTCCGACGTCTGAAGTTAAGAGGAAAGGAATTGACCATCCTGCTCTCGGCTTAATTGTCAATCTTCTATTTACCTGTGTGTATCGTATGACATCTCTGTTGACGTGTTTCATTCATATACTCTCGTGAATGATGGTGGATTATTTCCGGGTCTGAAATTGTGAGGAAAGGAATTGACAATCCTACCCCTTGCATACTTGGAATGTATATGTGAAGTGATATGTACTTAATTTCCTAGTCTGTAAAGAGTATGTGACATTTTCTTCTCAGAGCTGAGTTATAAGCGTGCATAGAGTTTTGATGTGTAAACGTTTTAGAGGGAAAGGGCGAGTTTAAACGTTTTATGAGAGAAAGAGACGAGGTTAAACGTTGTATGGGTGAAAGAGACGAGTTTAAACGTTGTGTGAGTGAAAGAGACGAGTTTAAACGTTTTATGAGAGAAAGAGACGAGTTTAAACGTTTTATGAGAGAAAGAGACGAGGTTAAACGTTGTATGAGTGAAAGAGACGAGTTTAAACGTTTTGTGATGGAAAGAGACGAGTTTAAACGTTTTATGATGGAAAGAGACGAGTTTAAACGTTTTTTAGGGAACGTGACGAGATTAAACTTTTGTGAGTGGGGTATAACAGAGTAAACGTCTTTGAGAAGGAAAGAGGTTTTAACGTCGTTGAGAGGGAGAGAAGACAGTAAACGTCTGTGAATTTGAGACAGAACGCGTGTCGGATTTTCTCCCTTGGTTTTCCTGTGGAGTCTACATGCACGAAGAATGTACTCTCTTGTCTTTTTACTCATACACCAAGTCTGTCCTCACCAATTCCATTATGAATGTATATGTGACTTCTCAGTCTGTTGTGTCTAGTTCGAACTCTGATAACAGTGGTTTGTTCTTTACGTGACTTATTGTGGTCTGTTCTTTACGTGACTTATTGTGGTCTGTTCTTTACGTGACTTATGATGGTGGGATTTTTGGTATTCACATTGTTGTCACTTGTTTTGTGTGCCTCTTCTTCTTCTTCTTCTGTTTCTTAAATCTGGCGTCTGTCATATATATTTTAAAAAAGGATCTAAATGTGAAGTGACTTTACTGCACAGAGTTTCCTAGATGAATCGACCCAGACGGGCGAGCCTGAGATAGTAAATAGACTTCCCCCAAAAAGTAGAAGTGACAAACACGCATCTGAATTGACATAGTATGTATCATGAATCACATCTACTTATTTTCCTCCATCCACTAGCATTTTCCCCGTCAACTTCCTCCTCCTCTAGCTCTCCCCTCACCCCCGCACCACATGTTTTCCCTGTACATTGATTACTAAATGCATATCTGTTAGAGTACTTATCATCTGATCCTTTTTGCTTAAGGGTGTCTCTGTGGCATCTCGTGCCAAAGGTACACGGTTCGCTCCCTCGTGCACCCGTTTGTTGCCGGAGCCTCTTCTTCTTCTTCTTTGCGTTCGTTCTTTACAACCAATTTTAATCACTCTTTGTGATATGTTTGATCTTTGCCAAGAACGTGTATACGTTGCACATTGGTTTGGTAGGCCCCTAAAAGCATAAGACTTCTATACGTTTAGGACACGTGCATCTGATTTCAGCCAAACCTCCTTAGTCGCATCTTACGACATGCGTGGCAGGTAACAGTTGGGATCTATTCTTTACACCCCAAATTTGGACCCCGGTAACCACTCGGGCGGTTGCCGGAGCCCAAGGAGGAATGAATAGTAACACTTCGATCTACAAGGCATGCCGTAAGAGACGATTGAGGTAGGGGACTAGGAAGCTACCTAGTAAATAAAAGCGTCGCAGAAATCAGATGTGCTGGCCTGGCCTACTTGTAGGCGCATAACTGGCACAACTTACAATCGCTCTTAGTCTCAGATCACATACAGATCACAAGAGTGGTTAACAAGTGTCGATATGGAGCGTTTGAAGAAGAAAATCTCTCGTGCAGCTATTGGGATATTTTCCCAGAAATCCTGATCTCAGTGTAGGTGAGATCGAGTTCCTAGTCCTATCGGAGACAGAGGATAAAACGTGGTCAAAATATCTTCACCATCTTCAAAATTACAACGCGGACCCTCGCCTGTGCTTCGGATTTCGTACACTGCAGCTGAGATCTTCTTGTGTAAGAAATAGATCGGAACACACATGGTTACTCACTGAAGTGCATTGACGATGGTCCGTCCAATTAATCAATCAAAGCCACTTACTACATTTGACCTCCTTCACCTGTCACCTACCTGTTTATTTTTTATATTGTCACCCTTTAGTCTTTCAGTCCGTTTAACTTATCCTTGTACTCTTCCATGTATTTTATTTTTTCTTTAGTAATTCAATCCGTCTCTATATTTAACGTAAACACGATGGTATGATAAGATTACGAACGAGGAACTCAGAGAAAGAACTAAGCAGATACCAGTGGAGAAAGAGCTAAGGAATAGACGTGGGCGATAGGACATACATTGAAAAGACGACGAAGCATTGCAAGACAGGCACTGTTTTGGAACCCGCAGGGAAGAGGAGTAGGGGAAGGCCTAGACAGAACTGGAGAGAGAGCTGAGGCTGATATTAAAAGGATAGGTAAAACATGGAAAGAATTGGAAGGGATAGCAGGAGAGAGGAAGAGCTGGAAGAAGTTTGTTGAAGACCTGTGCTCCGTTGGGAGTTGAAAGGTGAAGAAAAAGGAGAAGAATTCAATTCGTCCATCCTCTGCAGTATTCATTATAATCTACTTCACCTTTGTACTCCCAACGGAGCATAGGTCTCCAACACACTTCTTCCAGCCCTTCCTCTCTTACCATTCCTTCCAATTCTTTCTACATCTTATCTATCCTTTTAATATCAGTCTCTCACTTCTCATGTCTTTCTATGGTCCCCCTACTCCTCTTTCCCTGCGGGTTCTAAAACAGTACCTGTTTGCAATGCTTCAGTCGGCCTTCTCAATGTGTGTCCTATCCATCGCTAGGTTATCTTCCTGAGCTCTTTTCCCACTGAGCGCGCTCCCATAGGAAACCCGTGTTCAATTTTTGTCTGTGGTGGGCATAAGTGAAAAATCCTAACCTGAACAGCTTCGCAGCGACTGCACTAGCCATTAAATTCTCCTGGCTCTCGTCCCACCTGTCCCACACCGCCCTAAAAAGCGGTACTACAAACAATAACGATAGTTTTTTTTTAATCTGCTAAGTTCTTTCTCTGAGTTTTTCCATTATAGTACCTGTTACATATTATTATTATTATCTATATTGTATGATATTGATTATTAGCAGATGTTGTTCCCGTGTCTGTGTTATTAAATTAACTCTCATTATTGGAATATGTCGTGACTTACGCGCATAGGAGAATCAAGAGCGGGCCCACCCACCACCTCACATGCTCATACCATCACCTTTCAGATCTTGGTCTCAGTCATAGGTTCCCAAAGTGGGGATACGCCCCTCTCTCCAGTGGGAGCTGAAGTCTTGGGAGGAGGGGGCGTTATCGGATTCAGAAGCATTGGGGGGTGGCGTTAAGACGAAACAGGGTCAATGGCTCTTTATATAAGAAATTCATAATATTAATTTAAAAATAAATTATTTCCGTGTGATTTTGCGATTGAATAATTATATTCAAGATAAAGCACATTGACCACTGCTTTTTCAATACTTTAACGGCATAATTAGTAATGTATCATTGACATTGAAAATGCCAAACGCGAAAAACTGTTATAATGGGGGTGGGGCGGCGGGGGCGTTGCAACGTTTATGTTTTGCAAAGTGGGCGGTGGCCCGAAAAAGGTTTGGGAGCCTATGGTCTAAGTGAATCTTTGCAAATAAATATCGCCAAGAAGCGGTTTGGGGAGCTGGGAATAAATAGATATTAGTGTAGAATGTTTTTTTACCTGTTTGGATTATTTTACCTGTTTGGATTATTTTACCTGTTTGGATTCTTTTACCTGTTTGGATTCTTTTACCTGTTTGATTGCTCTTATCTGTTTGCTGGGGCCGCAAGGAAGAAAATAATAGTAATACTGCGCCCTACAATGCATGTCGTAAGAGGCGACAGAGGTAGGGGCTAAGGATGCTACCTAATAGATAAAAGCGTCGTAGAAATAGGATGTTCTGGCCTACTTGTAGGCGCATAACTGGCACAACGTACAATCGCTCTTAGGCTCAGATCACATACAAATCACAAGAGTGGTTAACAAGTGGTCGATATGGAGCGTTCGAAGGAGAAATAAATATCGATAAGAAGCGGTTTGGGGAGCTGGGGATAGATATTAATGCAGAATGTTATTACCTGTTTGAATGCTCTTGTCTGTTTGAATTCTCTTACCTGTATGAATGTTTTTACCTGTTTGATTGTTCTTACCTGTTTGTATTTCCAACATGTTTGTATATTTTTACCTGTTTGTATGTTTTACCTGTTTGTATGTTTTACCTGTTTGATTGTTCTTACCTGTTTGATTGTTCTTACCTGTTTGTATTTCCAACATGTTTTATTGCTATTACCTGTGTGTATGTTTTACCTGTTTGTATGTTTTACCTGTTTGATTGTTCTTACCTGTTTGATTGTTCTTACCTGTTTGTATTTCCAACATGTTTTATTGCTATTACCTGTGTGTATGTTTTTACCTGTTTGTATATTTTACCTGTTTGTATGTTTTTACCCATTTGAAACACGTTAGTCGATACCAGGAAGTAATGATTTATTACTAAAACGTCATGTTACGGATAGCCTAGTAATTGGGGTCCAGTAGTTATAACTTGGGATCCTGATAATATCAGATGGTAGATGCAGATCAGAAATAAAGAGTAAACTCATCGAGGGAACGAGAGACGACCACCTTGCCTCTACAACACATTCTAAAAGAATAAGAAGAAAAAGCTCTTTGTGAAGCACCCAATTTTTTATTTAGTCATCCATTGTATATCGTCAGGTCAATATTTAACACCTTTACTGCTAAGCATTGTGGATACAGACGACATCGCGCGCTACAGTCAAGCCAATCGTTTTATGTTAGAGAGGAGGAGAAGGAACGGAACACACGCCTAGCGTCTAATATAATGATGGTTATTTTTAGCGCATGTTCTTTCATTGTCATTCTGATTACATTTGTGACAAAGTGCTACCTGGCCATTTACTCTCCGTTGTTGTTATCCTGGTTTGCCAGGTAAGAGTCGGCTAGCAGGTGTTGGGAAATACATATAGACTACACTGTAATAAAAATGTGGATGGTCGTATGTTAGCAGTTAATTTCGTTTGGTCGAAAATTTGTTCTTAATCTGCTCAGATTTGGAATTGAAGGAGTTATAACTTATGAGGGATAGAAGTTTGAGTTATAGCAAGGAGGGAGAGAGTGTGTGTTTAACATGAGGGAGAAGAGAGGTACGTTTTAAGGGAGGGAGAGTGTGACTGTGAAGTGAGAGTTACAATTTCCGTGTGTTGTCTGGTCCTAAAGGGAGCAAAGAATAGTAACACTGCGAACTACAAGGCATGTCAGTTATCAGAGGAATATCATCATTGCACTCCGGACATGTTCATAGATGCTCCGATCTCCGCCTCAACAAATCTAGCAGCGACACAAGACGTCAGTTCGATGTTGATTAATCAGTCTCTTTACATATTTGGTATGTCGTTCTTTTCGGGCTGTACCAATGTCGACACGTATCTCTCTCAATCTGGTCAACGAGTGAGATTCACAACCCTGAAACTCCTCCATTCTGAAAGACTCTCTCAATGAGTTAATGTCATTACTGTCCATGTCAGCTCCCTCTGATATTGTAGCCAAGTCAGCTAATCTATCAAGTCGCTCATTACCACCCCCAACTCCTGCGTGCACTTGGACAAAATGACGGCGATTTCTTTGATCCCTGTCTGTACCAGTTCGTCCACCCAGTTTCTTCTCACCATTCCTGTTTCGATTTTATGAATCATGCTCATGAAGTCACCCAGTCTAAAAAAAGGGTTTAAAAGCCGAAGGATTTACTTCATTGCACCGGGTTTTACCCCATACGGCTCAGTCCCTCTCCACAGAAATGGCACGCCACCTGCCGAGAGTTATTGCACGCCACCTGCCGAGAGTATTGCACAAAGCACGAACTCCGTAGCTCCAGCAACAATCCTAGGGGTCTTTGGAAAAACTGCACTCGTGAACAGAATGGCGCGGTCCGGACTCGAACCCACGACCTTCGACTCACAAGGCAGAGGGCTTAACCACTTAGCCACAGAGGTCACCGAGCCTAAAAACACGATACAAGGAATGTCGTAAGAGACATCTAAGGTAGGGGGCCTTGGGAAGCTACCCTAGTAAATAAAAAGTGTCGCAGAAATCGAGTGAGCATAACGATCCATACCGACCACTTGTTAAACAACTCTTTGTGATGTGTATATGATCTGATCCTAAGAGTGATTGTACTTGTAGGCGCATAACTGGCGCAACGTACAATCACTCTTAGGATCAGATCATATACAAATCACAAAGAGTTGTTTAACAAGTGATCGATATGGATCGTTCGTAGAAGAAGAAGAAGAATGTTACCCATCAAATCGGATTCTGATAAGAGTGTACCCCCATCCTCCACCCCACATGAAGTAAGTATTGGACGGTCCATTATATTACTTTGGAATACCAGAAAATGTGAACAGTATACCGACTGGAAAAACACTTCAACAAACATGGATAGTACATTTCCAGTCAAATGTGAAGTCAGTGCTGTTCCATGGCTCGGAAACATGGAAGACCACAAAGGAAACTATCAGAAAACTGCAGACCTTCGTAAATGGATGTTTACGTAGGATGGAGGGATTGAGATTGTATGATAAGATTACAAACGAGGAACTCAGGAGAGAACAAAGCAGATACCAGTGGAGAGAGAGCTCAGGAAGAGAGGCTGGCGATGGATAGGACATACATTGAGAAGACCGACCGGAAGCATCTCAAGACAGGCATTGTTTTGGAATCCGCAGAAAAGAGGAGTAGGGGAAGCCTAGGCAGACCTGGAGAAGAGAGCTGGAGGCGGATATAAAGAAGATAGGCAAAACATGGAAAGAATTGGAAGGGATGGCAAGAGAGAGGAAGAGATGGAAGAAGTTTGTTGAAGACCTGTGCTCCGATGGGAGTTGAAAGGTGATGATGATGATACCGACTGGTTAAGGAAGGGACACAAGGCGAAACACGTAATAACAAAGTACTGTAGTTTTACAAAATACACAAAAATGACAATACACAGCAACGTTTCGACCAAAAGGCCTTTATCAAGTCTCCATCTATATTGAAGGGACACAAGAGAGCATGTGGACATACCAGTTACATATCATCAGAATAACAGGATGGATGATTCCTCTTCGAACGCTCCATATCGACCACTTGTTAACCACTCTGTGATTTGTATGTAATCCGAGTCTAAGAGCGATTTATGTCAGTTATGAGCCTACTAGTAGATCAGCACACCCGACTTCTACGATGCTTTTTATTTACTTTGGATGAGGGCACTAGAATAGATGTTGAATCGATCAAACGATTTAGGCAGTTTGGAGTTACCCGCTGTACAAGTAGAACTTTATGCGTGAGGTGTGTTTAATCAGCGAGCCACGGGAACCATCAGTATTCATACTCTTCGATTTCTGTCGGGGGAGACTGAGCACCTATGGGTCTGCCAGGGGTGTAATGACGTCGATTTATTAACCAATAACCAAAACTAGGGTAGCTTCCATAGGTTCTACATCACTCGCCTCTTATGACATGCCTTGTAAGTTGCTGTGGTACTATTCTTTGCTTCCCTTGTGGGCCCCGGCAACACATGGACAGATGGATGGTTAAATCAACCAGAAAGGCTTGCATTCTGAAGATCGTCGGTTCGAACCCGGATCACATTGTTAGGTTCGTGAGTATTCATTCCGGAGATTTATGTGATTGTTGCCGGAGGAGTTGCGGCGTTCATGCTTTCTTCTTCTTTGCGTTCGTTCTTTACGACCAATTTTAATCACTGTTTATGATATGTTTGATCTTTGCCAAGAACGTGTATACGTTGCACATTGGTTTGGTAGGCCCCTAAACGCATAAGACTTCTACACGTTTAGGACACATGCATCAGATTTCATCCCAACCTCCTTATTCGCCTCTTACGACATGCGTGACAGGTAACATTGGTTCTATTCTTTACACCCCAAATTTGGGCCCCGGTAACCACTCGGGCGGTTCATGCTGTGATATACTACTCTCTGTAGGTGACAAGCTATTTCTTCGGAAACTGGCCGAATCATTTGAGAAAACCCTGTGCAATAAAGTCGATTATTGGCCTTGAACTGTTGTTCAATCTGAAAATGACCAATACTAACGAAGCACAACTGCCACAAATATAAGCAGATTAGAGCAAATTGTCATCATTTTGTGCCTCAAAACTGGAAACAGTTGAATCCGTTATCGCAATTATACAGAGTGTTCAAGATTAAAGCAGCCCCATTGACAAATCGAAAGTTGCCAGATAATCTATCGCGTTATGTTTATGTACTATTTAAACCGGTTCTGACTAGCTCGCCCTACGTCACATTTGTTCATCGCCCCTTCCCGCACTACAATTACATACCGTCACATAACCTTGACCTATACTACGTCATAACTGAACCTTCTCATTTTCATACATATATGCCAGATTGACTCCATTCACAGGCTGCTATTATCTTGAACACCCTGTAGAAGTATACCGGGGTCTCTGTGGCGTAGAGGCTAGTTGCTCGTCTCTCGTGTCAACGGTACCAGGTTCGCTCCCTCGAGGAGTCTTCTGGATATTGTCCCAAAGATCCCTGATCTCAGTGTAGGTGAGATCGAGTACCTAGTCCTATCGGAGACGGACGATAAAACGTAGGTTCCGTGTTCAATTTGAGCACGTAAAGAACCATTGACAGTTCAAAATCGAGAAGATCAGGCTGGAAAACCGCTGCGCTCAAAATTCAGTAAAAATAAAAATTCTTACAAAAATATCTTCATCATCTTCAAAATTGCTTCGGGGATCCTCGCCGGTGCTACAGAGTTCGTGCACTGCAGCTGAGATCTTCCTGTGTTAGAAAGAGATCAGGGCACACATGGTTACTCACCGAAGTGCAATGATGATGGTCCTATCAATCAATAAATAAATCAATTAATTTATAGACGACTTCATATTCGCAATTCTGCCATGTGTACATGTAGTTTTTTTCCTGGTAACAGGCTGCTCTTTCTGTACGCATATCTTTTATCAACCTTCTCTTCCGGTATCCCTACAACGTATCACCCTCATGTATCCCTACCATCTATCCATCCTCCTCCGTATCCCTACCATTATCCACATCCTCGTCCTGTATCCATACCATCTATCCACATCCTCCTGTATCCATACCATCTATCCACATCCTCCTCCTGTATCCCTACCATCTATCCACATCCTCCTCCTGTATCCATACCTATATCATCCTCCTCCTGTATCCATACCTATCCATCCCCCTCCTGTATCCATACCGTATATCCCCTCCTCCTGTATCCATACCATCTATCCACTCCCCTGTATCCCTACTATTTATCCACCCCTCCTATATCCCTACCACGTAACCCCTCCTATATCCCTACCACGTAACCCCTCCTCCTCCGGTATCCCTACCATATATCTACCTCCTCCTCCGGTATCCCTACCACACATCCACCATCACCTCCTCCTCATCTCGCTATCACTACCATTTAACCGATAGAAATCAAATAACCATGATTGACAATTGATTAATGCTTCACCAAACATGCCCGCTTACCTACACCCACTATCCAGTAATTATTCTGTGTTCTATGCGCTGCTTGTCAATGCGATATTGAATTAATGATCTGATTTCTCCCAGCCTGGTCACCACCACACTGCTTATCCACCGCGTCTTTTCTCTCATGCACCTTCTTTCGTTCCACTGTTCCAGCCTCCCGTCTGGCACCATTCAACTCCCACCTCTATAAACAGAAAGTCGGCCTCTGTTCTGTGAGTTTTCTTTTTGTTTGTTAGCTTGGTCGTTGTCGTCATAGAAATCAATACCGCTATCTCAGTTCTTCGACACGATTGTTTCTGTTCTGTTGTTTGTTTCGGCCTATGGTAAGGGGGGTTATCTCTGCCGTCTAATAATAGCCCGAGAGTAGTCGTTCTTTATTCTGATACCTAGCTCTCTCTCATGAAGTTCCTAATGGCTGTATCATCATCATCATCGTGTTCCCTTCAGTTCACATTGTAACATCATCATCAGGTGACGTGCCGGCTGGCTTAGACGATCATGGACCTCCGCTCTCTCTCTCTCTCTTTCGTCCGCTTTCAACTCAGACGAAGTTTCATCTCTGAAACTGATTTTTGCGTGAAAATCCGTTTTTCCAATTTCTTACAATGGCAGCAGCGTGCACATTGTAAATTACTTTACACTGGCAGCCGTGTGCTCAATGTACTCGTAATTAGTATTCCTCGCCATACAGGCAGATTTTCTCCGACTTCAGAGGTACTCACGTTATCGTCCTGAGTAAGACCAGGGGACTCGAACAAATGCCGGACAGTAGGTTCGAACCCGAGCTATGAGGCGTCTCACAGCTAGCAGGCCGAGCTACTATCAACTACTCTAGGCAGTCCCCCATGGACCTCCGCAAATCTCTGGTGTTTGCTATCATCTCAGATGTAGATGCTCTTCCGTGCCATGAAGTCAGGCTATCCACAATTTTCTCTCTGTCTTCCTCTGTCTCGTCTCCCCTCAATTTTACCAGTTGTTACAATATGTTCTAAACCTCCCTTTCTCATCACATGCCGGAAAAATGATGACTGTCTCTTTCTTATATTGGTGATAAGCTTTCTCTGCGACTTGATCTCATTCAACACCTCAACATTAGTCATTTTAGCAGTCCATGTGATTCTCATTATTCTTCTGTAAAACCACATCTCTGTGTCTTGATCTCATTCAACACCTCAACATTAGTCATTTAGCAGTCCATGGAATTCTCATCATTCTTCTGTAAACCACATTTCGTGGCCTCCGAATTTCGATCTGTTTGTTTATTGTCCATGACTCGCATCCGTATGTTATATTGCTTTATGTGACTGTATGTCAGTATTGGTTCATGTAGCACTGTATGTCATATTGGTTCTATGTGCACTGTATGTCAGTATTGGTTCTATGCACTGTATGTCAGTATTCCTGTGCCTTATGTCAGTATTGGCTATGTAGCATGTAGTCAGTATTGCTTCATGTAGCACTGTATGTCAGTATTGGTTCTATGTAGCACTGTATAACTCTTATTCTGATATCAACTGACAATGACGTATTGCATAAGAACTGCAATTTATCACGTCTTTTCTTTGTTAGTTTCTCCAATCTTATTTTGCCTCACAACGTCAGGATAAGAAGAGATTTCTAGAACGAGCCCTTGTGTCTGCTTCATAAATAGTATCTTTCGTCACCTGTTTTCTCTGAGGTCCATCTTTTGCGTGGCCGGCCTATTACTTTGTATCCATTGTATCGGCGCAACATCGCTCTTTGAGGTGATCTGTTGCCTGTTGGTAATCTGCTTATGTCACCGAACCATTTAATTTGTTGTTTCTTGATGAAGTTTAGTACTGATGTTGTACCCACTTTTTCCTGATGTCTTCATTTCTCAACCTGTCTTTTGTTACTCCCAGTATTCTGCGTAGACACTTCATCTCTGTCGTGACTAGTTTTCTTCTATCATTTGATGTCAGCGTCCAGGTTTGGCCTTGGTAGCATAATGTGAGGAGAAAAATTGTGTTTAACATTGCTATTTTGGTGTTCATGATGACATGTTTGCATTTTTAAATTGGCGCCATTTGTCCTATCATTTGATTGCTTTGTTGTGTCGTGTTAATTTCATTAGTTATTCTTCCGTTTGCAGAAAACATGCAGCCTAGATACAAACGGAAGAATAACTAATGAAATCCAACTTATTTATAAATAGCACACAGCGATTTATCACAAACAGTTATAAGAGTTTCTATGTTTATTTCAACAGAAACACGATACTGGAATTTTTGCGTAAAACTTTATTGATTGATTGATTGATAGGACCATCATCATTGCAGTTCTGTTAGTAACCATGTGTGCTCCGATCTCTTTATTCACACAAGAGGATCTCAGCTGCAGTGCAATAACCCCAGCATCGGCGAGGGTCCCTGTTGTAATTTTGAAAATGATGATTTTTGGGTAGGAATTTTATTTTAGATATTTTTAACGAATTTTTCCTGGGCAGTGGCTTTATTACTTGTAGGCGCATAATTGGCACAACGTGCAATCGCTCTTAAGCTTGGATCACATACAAATCACAATGAGTGGTTTAGCAAGTGGTCGATATGGATCGTTTGAAGAAGAAGAATATTATTACAAGATCTACTAAATTATATTGAAACATAGCGTCAGATCAGATTCTTCATAAATATTACCACGTCTTCTAAATTATTCTGCTGCTTAGCGTCATGGCTGATTGCTCATATGGTGAAAAAAATGAAACTCCTGACATATCCTTTATACGACGTCACCATCAGCCACAGTAAACGAGTCGTTGATTTTCTTGGCAACACTTATACGCTCAATATTTGGCCATTGTTTCTGAACTATAGGTCTATTTTTACTGTTCGTAAAAATCCACGGAAATACATTTGCTTCCAAATTGTCATCCGCGGAGTTTGAACCAGGTACTCTTGGTTTGGAATCGAGGTCACTACCCCTAAGCCAGAGACGTCCACCGTCATAAGGTAAGCAGACAGAACTAACCCAGAGACTCCCACCGTCATAAAGTAACCAGACATAACTGACCCAGAGACTCCCACCGTCATAAGGTAAGCAGACAGAGCTGAGCCAGAGACTCCCACCGTTATAAGGTAAGCAGACAGAGCTGAGCCAGAGACGTCCACCGTCATAAGGTAAGCAGATAGAACTAACCAGAGACTCCCACCATCATAAGGTAAACAGACAGAACTGACCCAGAGATTCCCACCTTTATAAGGTAAACAGACAGAACTGACCCAGAGACTCCCACCGTCATAAGGTTAACAGATAGAACTGACCCAGAGACTCCCACCATCATAAGGTAAACAGACAGAACTGACCAGAGACTCCCACCGTCATAAGGTAAACAGACAGAACTGACTAGTTGTGGACTGTACCGTCAACTAACGTATTCTTCTTCTTCCCCTTTCAGCTCCCAACGGAGCACATGTCTTTTAACAAACTTCTTCCAGTCCTTCCTCTCTTTTTCCATCCGTTACAATACTTTCCACGTCTTGCCTATCATGTGTGTTGCCCGACCTCGCCTATCATGTGTGTTGCCCGGCTTCGCCTATCATGTGTGTTTGCCCGACCTCGCCTATCATGTGTGTTGCCCGACCTCGCCTATCATGTGTGTTGCCCGGCCTCGCCTATCATGTGTGTTGCCCGGCCTCGCCTATCATGTGCGTTGCCCGACCTCGCCTATCATGTGTGTTGCCCGACCTCGCCTATCATGTGCGTTGCCCGGCCTCGCCTATCATGTGCGTTGCCCGGCCTCGTCTATCAGTGCGTTGCCCGGCCTCGCCTATCATGTGCGTTGCCCGACCTCGCCTATCATGTGTGTTGCCCGACCTCGCCTATCATGCTGTGTGCCCGGCCTCGCCTATCATGTGCGTTGCCCGACCTCGCCTATCAGGTGTGCCCGACCTCGCCTATCATGTGCGTTGCCCGGCCTCGCCTATCATGTGCGTTGCCCGACCTCGCCTATCATGTGCGTTGCCCGACCTCGCCTATCATGTGCGTTGCCCGGCCTCGCCTATCATGTGTGTTGCCCGGCCTCGCCTATCATGTGCGTTGCCCGGCCTCGCCTATCATGTGTGTTGCCCGGCCTCGCCTATCATGTGCGTTGCCCGGCCTCGCCTATCATGTGTGTTGCCCGGCCTCGCCTATCATGTGTGTTGCCCGGCCTCGCCTATCATGTGCGTTGCCCGGCCTCGCCTATCATGTGTGTTGCCCGGCCTCGCCTATCATGTGCGTTGCCCGGCCTCGCCTATCATGTGTGTTGCCCGGCCTCGCCTATCATGTGCGTTGCCCGGCCTCGCCTATCATGTGTGTTGCCCGGCCTCGCCTATCATGTGCGTTGCCCGGCCTCGCCTATCATGTGTGTTGCCCGGCCCCGCAATGGGGAGCAATGAATAGTAACACTGCGACCTACAATGCATGTCATAAGAGACGACTAAGTTAGGAGCACATCCTTTGTTTCCGGGGCTCAAAAGGGGAGAAAAGAATATGCAGCGATGTGTACCTGTGTAAGAGAACTTGGTCTCTTACAGCAACACACCACAGAAAGATCACCATGTGTGAAATGAAATGCTTGAGGAAGGCAGTGGAGGTCATCAGGAAAGACAGACTACGAAATGAGGACATCAGAAGCAGAGTAGGCATGACTTCATGCTCCGAATACATTGAAAGACAACAAATGCAGTGGTTTTGACATTTAATGAGAATGAAATACAACCAACCACCAATAATAGCATACAATAAAAAAAGATCGGGTACTAGAGCTAAGGGAAGACCAAGAAAATGATGAATAGACAACACTACATAAACACGGATA
This sequence comes from Arion vulgaris, assembly GCA_020796225.1. Taxonomy (NCBI): domain Eukaryota; kingdom Metazoa; phylum Mollusca; class Gastropoda; order Stylommatophora; family Arionidae; genus Arion; species Arion vulgaris. The sequence continues at coordinate 12,712,046 of CM036767.1, forward strand.
CAACACGGGCGACTCATCTAGCCCTAGAACGCAAATTAAAGCTCCCATCCCTACGCCGGCAAGAGTGGACAGTCAACTACATCTTCCATCTGGGAATAGACAATAGATAGTGTACCTGCCAAGTATTCGCAAGAAGCTACTAGGGAGGGCTGATTGTAGGGCTAGCTACCTCACCCGGTAGAAAAGATAAGCTAAAAGCTTCAACAAACATGGATAGTACAACTAACTTATCCATCATCATCAAATAGCTTGTCCTGAGCAGAACTTTGGTCACATTAACATTCCTTAGGAATTTCTCAGTCTCGTAGGCCAGATGTCCCGCCTCTGCAGATGTCCCGCCTCTACAGCTGTCATGCTAAAACCATCAGTTACGTCCTGAATTCATCTTCTCCATGGTCTTCCTCTTCTCATCTTTGTCGGGATGCCTCCTTCCATGATAGTCTTCTCCAGTCCTTAATGTTTCTTTATATGTCCAAAATACTTTAATTTTCTTATTTGCAGCATCATCCAGTTTTCTTTGATTTTTAATTCTTTCTGCCACACGAGTCGTTACCGGGGCCCAAATTTGGGGTATAACGAATAGAACCACTGTTACATGTGACGCTTGTTGTAAGAGGCGACTAAGGAGGTTTGACTGAAATGGGATGATGTGTCCAAACGTGTAGAAGTCTATGGTTTAGGGCCTACCACACCAATGTGCAAAGTATACACGTTCTTGGCAAAGATCAAACATATCACAAGAGTGATTAAAATTGGTCTAAAGAACGAACGCAAAGAAGAAGTTCTTTCTGGATAGGTCCTCTATGATTTGTTCTCCTTTATGTCCATGATATACAGAGGACTCTTCTGTAACACTTATATTCAAAAGCAAATATATTTTTATCTACCGCCTTGTTAATGTTCATGCTTCACACCCATACATTGCCACTGGGAATAGCGTATTAATTCCGCATAATTGAGGTTACAGCAAGGATGATCACAAAGGATGGTTACAAAAGAAGAGCTGACAACAGCTGTGCCATCAGAGCTTCTACCATTTTTTATTTCTCGCCTTTCATCTTCCACAACATATCGTATAATATGCGAAGTTTATATGTCGTAATAAAACTGTGTACAGAAACATCTGTTCAATATGCGAAGTATATGTCTAACTTATTATGCAGCTGTAAAAATAAATAAGTGAATAATAGGGAAACAGATACAAGTTAGTGTTGGAATTATGTTATTGTTGTGTTGTCCCTCTATGAATACAGGCGTAGTCATGGCGCTTCTGACTGATTTTTACGTGAATGTTAGCTTTTATTTTATAACGAGTGTCTCTTGTTATTCAGGCCAGCTTTATTCCGGCTTCAGATGTACTTGTAATTTAGTAAGGAAAAGATCAGGATCTAATGTAGTCTGTGTTCCGTGTGGATATCGAGAATTTTGTTGTTGTTGTCCAAGCTGAACTTGAAACCCGAAAGTTTTAATAGATCAGAGTGATAGCCGTACGTGTGGTGCCGGGGCTCGCAAGGGGAGCAAAGAATAGTACTACTGCGACCTACATGACATGTCGTAAGACTGATGTGTAGGACCTAGGGAAGCTACCATAGTAAATAAAAAAGCATCGCAGAAATGAGATGTGCTAGCCAACTTGTAGACGCATAACTGACACAATGTACAATCGCTCTTAGGCTTAGATCACATACAAATCATAAAGAGTGGTTAACAAGTGGTCGATATGGAGCGTTCGTCGAAGAAGAAGAAAACTTAAGAAATGGTTTAACAGCCTCAATCTGCTCACATAAGAAATGATTTAACAGCCTCAATCGGTTCACTTAAGAAATGGTTTAACAGCCTCAACATGATACATAAAAATGGTTTAACAGCCTCAACATGCTCACATAAGAAATGGTTTAACAGCCTCAACACTCTCACATAAAAAAATGGTTTAACAGCCTCAATCTGCTCACATAAGAAATGGGTTAACAGCTTCAATCTGCTCACTTAAGAAATGGTTTAACAGCCTCAATCGGCTCACTTAAGAAATGGTTTAACAGCTTCAATCTACTCACTTAAGAAAAGGTTTAACAGCTTCAATCTACTCACTTAAGAAATGGTTTAACAGCCTCATTCTAGTCATATAAGAAATGGTTTAACAGCCTCATTACTCTTGCACAAAACTTATCGACCTTTCTTCATCAAGAAAACATTTTCACAAGTCCGCCATACAGATATAACTCTAACACGAATGCGTCATCCCATCGCTTAGTGGAGGCGGCCACCGGCTGATAAAGTTCCATTTACGCTGTAAAATGTACCCTCCCATGAGATGCGACGGCACCAACTTCTTAACGGGCATGGAACCAGACTGTTCCACTTTCGCTCCCAGTTGGGGACATTATTTCACGACAGTTGCTCGTGTCCTGCCCCCTCTCTGTACCCTCGGTTCTGCCTCCCTACGGTTCCCATGTCTCGTGTATTTTATTGATTTCTGGGGGCAGCCCCTGTTGTGTAGCTGGAGAAATGGTTTAAAGGTGACGAGGCCTGTTAAGGAAACAAAATATTTGGGGGATGGAGTGATTTAACTGGTGATGTTTGTTGGCGTCCGGGTGTGTCACAGATAACAAAGAAGTGATAATTTTATGATTGCTTGATTGCTAGGACCATCATCACTGCACTTCGGTAGTAACCATGTGTGCTTCGAACTTTTTCTTACACTGGAAGATCTCAGCTGCAGTACACGAACTCCGTAGCATGGCGAGGATCCCGTGTAATATTGAAGATGGTGAAATAATTATGTAGGAATTAAATTTTAAAATCTTTTCTAATGAATTTTGCCCGGGCAGCGGCTTTCCAGCCTGCTCTTCTCGATTTTGACTGCCGTGGGTACTTTTGCGTGCTCAAATTTAACACGGGACCTACGTTTTATCGTTCGTATCCGATATGACTAGGAATTTGATCTCACCTACACTGAGATGAGGGATCTCTGGAGAAATATCTAGATGGTTCCATGAGAGAGCGAACCTGGTACATTTGGCACAAGAGACAAGCACCTAAACTCTACGCCACAGAGACTCCTGATACTTTTATTGGGCAGGTTGAATAGAATCAGAATGCGATCAATCCCGATCAGAATGCGAGTTATTCAGTGCTACATAGAACCAATACTGACATACGGATGCGAGTCATGGATAATGAACACACAGATCGAAAAATCTCTGAGGGCCACAGAAATGTGGTTTTACAGAAGAATGATGAGAATCCTATGGACTGTTACAATGACTAATGTTGAGGTGTCGAATGAGATCAAGACACAGAGAAAGCTTATTATCAATATAAAAAAGAGGCAGTCATCATTTTTCGGGCATGTGATTAGGAGGAGAGGTTTAGAACACATTGTGACAATCAGTAAAATCGAGGGTAGACGAGACAGAGGAAGACAGAGAGATAACATTTTGGATAGCATAACTTCATGGAACGGTAGAGCGTCAACATCTGAGATGATAGCAAACACCAACGACAGAGATTTGTGGAGATCCATGATTACCTACGCTAGCTGGAACATCATCTGATGATGATGGAATAGGATGGGAAACTGGTGTTGGATACTAAATAAAAGACACTATTTGTTATGGTGTATCATTGAAGTTTGGAGTACGGAAGATAATGCTGTTTACTGTGTGCACTGAAAGTGCTGGGTAACGGGTCACATATTACAATAGACGTCTATATATGTACTCAGGGTGCTTGGTACTTTTCCGCCAGTTGAAAGTCTTGAGCGGCAGATCGCGTAACTTGGCGAATTTTCTTCTTAGTTTTCGTAAACTCAGAAAGTTGTGGTGCCCATTTTAAGATGTGTGTACTGGAGAATCATCTGTATCGGGAATTGAACAATTATCAAAGGGAAATACAAATGTGTTTCAAGTTTTTGAACATACAGCAGTTGTCTTCATTACGCGCAAGGGCGTATACGGCAGAGACAAAAAAACCCACTTCATGAGCAGTGTGGATCCGTTTCTGTCTATGTTTCTGTATCTGTTTGTTTTTTAAAGTGTGGGAAATATGTCAAACAAATGGATGTTTACGTAGAATAGAGGAACTGAGATTGTATGATAAGATTACGAACGATAAACTTATAAAGAACTAAGCAGATACCAGTGGAGAAAGAGCTACGGAAGAGAGCTGGCGATGGATAGGACAGACATATGGGAAGACCTACCGGAAATATTGCAAGACAGACACGGTTTTGGAACCCACAGGGAAAGAGCAGTAGGGGAAATCCTAGACATATCTGGAGAAGAGCTGGAGGCTGATATTAAAAGGATAGGTAAAACATGGAAATAAATGGAAGGGATGGCAGGAGAGAGGAAGAGCTGGAATAAGTTTGTTAAAGACATGTGCTCTTTTGGAAGTTGAAAGGTGAAGAGAATACGTCAAACAGCTCTCTGCCAGTGTCAACAGGCGGAGCAGACAACAGAACAAATCTTTCAAGACTGTTCTCTCTTGGGTGAGCTGAGAAGCAACATGTGGCCATACCCAGTCGATCTGAAAACTAACTTTGGGGAAAACCTGACAGACCTGAAGCTTACCGCACATTTTGTTTCAATAGATACCCACCAAAATGAAGATCTCACGGAGAGATAAATATATTCCGAGAAACTTATAACGGAGAAGATCATATCAAATGTCTGGAATCGCTGATAGCGACGTTGATAACACTCTGCTATAGTGACCAATAGGAAATTTCGAAGTTCGAGTCCAGCTTGGCCAACAATTCTCGATGTGCACACACAGTACGTGGTTAAACTACAGGAAACCCTGATCCGAGTACTCCTCTCTCTCCTCTCTTTAGCCTGTTACGCCCCTGGCGTTTAGGGCAACAACAAACGTACACCATTCTTCCCTGTTCATGGCCTTCCTCTGTATTGTGTTCCAGCTATGATTCATTTCCTTCAGCTCTTGCTCTATCGTTCTCCTCCAGGTTGTCTTGGGTCTTCCACGCTTTCGCCTACCCTCTGGAGTCCATCTCAGTGCAGTTTTCGTGTCGGAGCCAGTCTCCATGCGCATCACATGTCCAATCCATCTCCAGCGTCGTCTTCGGATGATAGTGCCCATATTCTCTTGTTGGCATCGTGCAAGCAATTCTTGATTCGAGATAGTAGTCGGCCAGTACACGCGTAAGATTTTTCGCAGACAAGTTGTATGAAAGGCGGAGAGTCTGGACATATCCTGTTCTGTCATTCTCCAGCATTCCGATCCGTACAGCAAAGTTGACAGCACACAGCTGTTATAGATACTAGTCTTGGTTCTGATGCTGTATTGGGCAGATTTCAAGGCGGTCTGAAGGGTCATGAATGCACTGCGTGCTTTACTCAGTCTGTTTTTAATGTCAGATCCAGCGCCTCCTTCATTGCTAATAACACTTCCAAGGTATGTGAAAGCGGTTGTATCTCGGAGGGTTTTACCTTCTAGTTTGACTGGTGCTGGGGTTGCTATGTTCAGAGTCATTACTTCAGTTTTCTTCTGATTTATTTTCAGCCCAACCATCTCACTATATTGGTTAAGGCGGCAGGTCTTTTCCTGGATATCTCTATGTGTATGAGATAGGAGTGCGATGTCATCTGCAAAATCTAGGTCTTCCAGAGTGGTTGTGAGCGTCCATCTAATACCTCTTGCCTTATCTTCCGTTGTTTTACGCATCACCCAATCTATGACAGTGTTGAATAATAGGGCTGACACAACACATCCTTGTCGCACGCCTGTTTTTACTTCAAACTTTAGTTCTGAAGTTTCAAAACTGCATGCAAACTTGCTGTAGCAGCTTTTTATAATATTTATAAAACACAGTGGGATTCCATACCATCTTAAGATACGCCATAGACTTTCGCGGTGTATGCTATCAAAAGCCTTTTCAAAATCTACAAAGTTGATATAGAGTTTGCTTTGCCATTCTGTGCATTGTTCTATGATATTTCTAAGAGCAAATATTTGGCCTATACAGCTCCGTCCTCTGCGAAATCCTGCTTGTTCCTTTCTCAATTTCTTATCCACAGCGTCAGTAATACGTTGTACGATGATTTTGCTTAAGATTTTACTGATCCGAGTACTCGGGATCTAAATTATACGTACTTCTGAAGTCTGAGTAAGACTCGCCTGAAGGACGAGGGACACTGGTGATACAGTTTGTTTGTTATGTAGGAAATTAAGGCTTCTTTAAGCCGAGGCTCGCACACTTTAAACCTTAGTACGAACCTTGTTTTTAAACCTTAGTACGAACCTTGTTTTTAAACCTTAGTACGAACCTTGTTTTTAAACCTTAGTACGAACCTTGTTTTTAAACCTTAGTACGAACCTTGTTTTTAAACCTTAGTACGAACCTTGTTTTTAAACCTTAGTACGAACCTTGTTTTGGGTATAGGCCAACAAACATGAAAAATACGAATTAACTCCTTTCGGAGAATTCAAAAGAAAGCATGCGTTTACTGAGATATCAGTCCGCCGTTTGTTGCCAGGGCTCACAAGGAGGAGGGGGGTGGCAAAAATAACAACACTGTGACCTACAAGGCATGTCGTAAGAGGCGACTGAGGTAGGGCTCTAGGGCTGGCCTACAAGTAGGCGCATAACTGGAACAACGTACAATCGCTCTTAGGCTCAAATCACACACAAATCACAAAGAGTGGCTAACAAGTGGTGGATATGGAGTATTTGAATGAGTAGAAAATATCAGTCAGACAGGAGTACGTTTGGATTCTCTGAGATGGTATGAGTTGCAAACACAAACCTGTGGACAAGAACCGGGCAATAAACCACGATGACAGAAGAAAAGAGGAGAAAATGGCGATGGATCGGGCATACCCTACGGAAGACACCGTCGAGTGTCACTAGACAAACACTTGAGTGGAACCCGCAAGGAAATCGAAAAAGAGGACGTCCTAAACAGACATGGAAACTAAGTCTTCTTGAGGAACTGAAGAGTGCTGAACTGTCCTGGGAGACAATAAAGAAAATAGCCAGATACCGAGAACATTGGCGAACAACTGTTGAAGCCCTTATACTCCACGAGGAGCGAAGAGGAGGAATAAGTCAAGTAAGCCATGAGTACATAGCGAGCGAACGAACCATTATTTATTTTTTCCGATCCAGAAGCACTTGAGCTTTTCAGCTCTTCGGTTCGGTGCCATGGACATCGTAACCCTTCGGTTCGGAGCCACGAACACCGTAAATCTGGGGAATCTGTGGTTTTTCTGCCATCCCGCGGAATTGAACCCGCACACACAGAGGGATAGTCACCCTAGTCCAACGCGCTACGAACACGCTGGGCAGACGGGCAAAACATTTGTTTAAAATATTCAGCTCCCAGACATTGAAGACGACCTACGGGGTCACCGTTATCTAACTGTAACTGTTAATCTCTACCAGTAAACATCCTCTCAAGTTGTTGCCACATGTTTTGTCTTGTTTGTTTTTGTTCAGAGTTGTTCTATTATTGATTTTTGTGTGTGAAGGTAAACATAAAATGGAAAAGACACAATGTAGTTTTGTTTGTTGTTTAACATAAAACATTGCAGACATGGTGGCGACCACTTTTGTTGAATTTGTTGATATATAAAACATTGGAGAAACAGTAGCCACCAATTTTAACTTGTTTTACCCCATGTGTGCTGGGGCCTGCAAGAGGTGCAAAGAATAGTAACACTGCGACCTACAAGGCTGGCAGAGCATACAATCGCCCTTAGGCTCGGGTGACATACATATCACAAAGAGTTGTTAACTAGTGGTCAATATGTTCAAAGAAGATCCTTAACTTAAACAAAATTGGTGGTTACTATTTCTCCAATGTTTAATATACAAACTCCGTAGCTCCAGCAATAACCTTAGGGATCTCACGAAAAATATTCCACACGCTACGGTTTGAACCCACAACCGTAATAACGACAGGCAAACATCTTAACTACTTTGCCACTGAGGGACCCCCCTTTCCTCCCATCTCTCCGACCTCTACTGTATGTTTATGAAATCACACGAATTACTCTCCTTGCGTTGGATGGAACTGGCACCAGTAGTATGTGCTTTAACTGGTCGGGCTGGACTTTTAGTTTTGTCTTCATTTATGACAGAAGGACAGATGATGACCAATACACTAGAACATTCGATTTCTTAACGATGTCAAAGTTTTTTACGTGGTAGGGATTATACCCTTTCTCTCACTTCTAATCTTTATCAATAGCTAGCTCTCTCATTCTCTTTCTCTCTCTCTCTCATTCATGTGCACTGCATGCATTCATTATGACAGCTCCATCATCGACCTCTAAAGTAATTGTCAAATTTAGAACATGTTGAATGCGGTGATAAGAGGGGTAATAATGGCACCAATAAGCGATGGCAAGTATTGGCGCAATGCCACCCCACCCCACCAACGTGCAGTTAAGTCTCCGCCCCTGCATATCACACCGAATGCAACGTGTGACACAAGGTAAGAATAATCGATACTGAAGAAACAGCATGAACTCTTTCTCAAGCAGCACAGATTATCTATTATTATCTATTTCAATGGTTGCTTCATTACTTTGTACTCACGCACAACTTCATGCAGGAAGTCTGGAATAATTGTCTGCCGGCATCAGCATTCTGCTCCTGACGGTATTAGCAGACGTAATAATCGATTACTGGGAACAATGTTTCACTCGTGGACATAAAAACACATTTTCTTCTTGCTAGAGTTTTGAGTAGCTTGTACTTGATTTGGTAAATATAGCTAGGGGAGAGGAGGGGAACAGGCGCACGTGTAGGTGACATACATTATTGATCCTAGGTCTAGGACGACATTATAAAATAAACATAAAAATAGATCATGTCGGTTTCAATATATGCGTGTATACTTACCTCCCTTTAACATCTGTTGGAGTGGTTGTCGGTGGCGAAGAAGAAATGGAGATGTTGATGTACAGTTTATAGTCAACTTTGGTCTATTAACTGACGAGATTCCGCCGCTGTATTCTGCTCATACAGTTCATAAATGCACAGATGGTTGTGATACAACGGAGATGTTGTATTTGAACAATAATGTGCACTCTTTTAAAGGCACGTATTATATGGCTGTTGCAAAAAAAAAACATGAGAATCTATCTACGGTATATTTGTGTATCCGTGATCTGTATATACGAGAGCTTCAATAAGATACAACAGTGGTTCTAAAACTGGTACAGATTAGACACCGTTAATAGTGGGTTTTACTTTCATAGATTTTACTTCTGTTCGGAACCCGGGGGGAACTTGCTGTATGGCACGTGCAGCCTTGTCTAAACATATTAGACCTTTATGACGAATTTATGCGACCTTGCTCTCTGGCACATGCTACATTACTGCCATGCACATTCTACCTTGCTATCTAACATATACAATTTTGCTGTCTTACTTTTTTTTACTTTGATCTCTATGCGGCCTTGCTGTATAGAACATGCAACCTTGCTGTCTGACTTTTCGACCTTGCTATCTAACTTTTCGACCTTGCTGTCTGACTTTTGACCTTGCTATCTGACTTTTCGACCTTGCTATCTGACTTTTCGACCTTGCTATCTGACTTTTCGACCTTGCTGTCTGACTTTTCGACCTTGCTGTCTGACTTTTCGACCTTGCTGTCTGACTTTTCGACCTTGCTGTCCTTAGTCACACGCACCTTGCTCTATGACAAATGCGACCTTGCTATCTGACACTTGCGACCTTGCTGTCTGACTTATACGACCTTGCTGTCTGCTATCGACCTTGCTGTCTGACTATACACCTTCTTTCTGACTTACCGACCTTGCTCATTATAACCTTTGCTGTCTGGCAATGCTACCTTGCTATCTAATATAAACTACCTTACTGTCTGGCTCACGCGACCTTGCTGTCTAAAATATGCAACCTTGCTGTCTAACATAAACTTCCTTGCTGTCTGAAGGATTTTGCTTGAAAGCTTGCTTTCCTTATTACCAGCGTCCTCTTGCTATTCAGGCAAACCTTACTCCGACTTCAGAGGTACTTGTAATTTAAATCCCAAAGTAAAGGATCGGGATTCCCCGAAGTCCGACCGCAACACAACGAAAATTGTTGGCCCAAGCTGGCATCGAACCCCGGAATTTCCACGGCACGATGTCATTATCGCAGAGTGTTAACGTCTTCGCTATCAGCGACCTTCATACTTCAAGATGACACTTATGTTTCCTCTCTCACAAAACGAAGTGAACACATCAGAGCGTGGGCGTTGCCTGCCTCTAGTCATACTATGCGGTGTGGGGGTCTCCTGCCTCTCGTACTACTCCCATGTGGTGTTGGGGTCGCCTGCCTCTCGTCCTACTCCCTTGGTGTGGGGTCGCCTGCCTCTGTTCTACTCCCATGTGGTGGGGGTCCTCTGCTTGTCATACTCTCCCTGTGGTGGGGTCCTTCTGCTTTTCGTCATACTCCCCTGCGGCGTGGGGATCGCCTTACCCTCGTACTACTTCCTTGCGCCGCCTTTTACAACTTTCAAGAGTAGACTGGTTCTATTCTTCGCGACTTCGGAAACGACACTGTGGTACCAAATTAGAAACGTTATACCTAAGTGTTTGCCAATGAATTTCTCCGCCCCTGTGTTGTTGGTACTTGCATGGGGAACAAATAATAGTAACACTGCGGTCTAAAGGACATGTCGTAAAAGGAGCCTACGGTAGGGTTTTGCCTATGGCCGGCTACAATATCTGGTTGATCATTTTAGCCACAAAATCCAACCAACCACGAACAAGTCACATACAAATACAATAATAACTGTGCCAACCAAGAGGAATGGAAGCTCTTCTAGAAGAAATATGCGATCCAAAGAACGCGCAAGGAATCAGCACTGCAGATTATCTTCCTTTCACATAGGAAAATCTCCAGAATTGGCACCAGTAATGTTAAGCTAAAGATAGAAAAATTTGGCAGGAGTTGATTGAGGGCATATGCCCCAATATGAGTTTAAAAGGCATGAGAGAGAGAGAGAGAGAGAGAGAGAAAATTAACGTATGTCGCTGTCTTGAAATGGTTACATCAACGATTTTATTGCAATAGTAACTTAAGTCACTATTATCATTTATAGATTATGAATATAAATATAAATAATTTGAAGACAACTACAGCCAACTATAAACTCATACGGCTTGCGGACTCAGGTAAAAATGTGGGAAATCAGACCACAACTGGTCATGTGACCTCGCATTCCAGTATTGTTGTTTGTATGTAGACGAATTCATTTTAAAATCAACACAAAATGCTAAATCAAAGTTATATTATGCAACAAGTTAAGTTTAACAATAAGGAATATCAATATTATGAATATTTTACAACAATAAATAGAATTGTGAAGACTCATAGAATTGAGTAATATTGCAAAAATACTTGCAGTGTTCTATCAAGCATATATAAATTCCTGCCCTCGACTGAAACTAGGTCAAGGTTTACCCGTTCAGTTATGTGGCCCAATATTAGAGTCGACTGTGTAGCAACAAACAGAAAACCCAATCAGTAAGCTAAACAAAACAACAAGCGACAATCTTTCGTCTCAGAACAGGACACTACAGCTCAACAACCACATGCAAGAATAAAGTCCGCACAGTGTACATGTCAGACTGAAACACATACTCCAGAGCCACAGCCAACTCTAAATAACTAGGCCTAACAACTGACAGGAAACCCCTGACTTAGATTCAGTCGGGGGGGCTGTAATTTATAAATGTTTGATAGAACTTTGCAAGTTTTTTCGCAATTTTACTCAATTCTGTGAGTCTATGGTTATTTATTGTTGAAAATATTCATAATATTGATATTCCTTATTGTTAAACTTAACATGTTACATACTATAACTTCGATTTAGCATGCTGCGTTGATTTTAACACGAATTCGTCTATATACTGGAATGCGAAGTCACGTGACCGATTGTGGTCTGATTTCCCATCATTTTTACCTGAGTACGCAGGCCCATAAGTTTATAGTTGGCTATGCCAGAGCTCATCCTGCAGTCATGTCCATCATACATACATACACCAACGAAGCGAAACGTTGCATCATGAACGAAACTTACAGAGCAAGCTATGAGAAAACTAACACGGAACTCCAAATGACGTGCAGTTGTATAGGGTCAACCCAGTGGCGGCTCGTCATTAAGGACCAGCGGGGCCAGGCTCCAGCAAAAATAATGTATAACGTGTATTATTTTCTAAATTAAAATATAGCAACCAAAAACCATGATTTATCCGGAAAAATGTCTGGCCCCACCAACAAAAATGATCACGAGCCGCCACTGGGTCAACCCATCACATAGTTTAGATTGAGTTTATGGAACTGATGACGAAATTGATAACACAGGCTGTGGAAATCTAAGAATAAAAAACCACGTAATGTCATGTTTTATACACAATCTAGGATGATTATATATTTCTTCTTCAAACGCTCCATATCGACCACTTGTTAACCACTCTGTGTGGTTCATATGTGATCTGAGCCTAAGAGCGTCTTACGTTGTGCCAGTTATGCTAAAGAAAGGGTTTTAAAGCCGAAGAATTTACTTCATTGCACCAGGTTTTACCCCATATGGCTCGGTCCCTCTCTCAGAAATGGCATGCCACCTGCCGAGAGTATTACACAAAGCACGAACTCCGTAGCCCCGGCAACAATCCTAGGGTCTCTGGAAAAAATGCACTCGTGTACAGAAGGCCGCTGGGTTCGAACCCACGAACTTGACTCGCAAGTAAAGGGTTTAACCACTCAACCACAGAGAACCCTTATGCGCCTAAAAGAAACATATTCGATTTCTGCGACGCTGTTTATTTGCTAGGCTAGTTTCCCTATCTTCCTACCCCAGTCGCCTCTTACGACATCCCTTGCAGTTCGCGGGCTTCCCTTGCTGACCCCGGCACCACACTGTCGAGTATATAAACTTATCCTTCATTTTGTCGACATTTCTTCTCCAAATCTTCTTACTCTTTTCCCTTTAGAATCTTGCTTCGCTGTTCCCTTCTGTAACCATCTCACTAACACCATCCCTGTCTGACCCACTCCCAATCCTGCACAAATTATTTCTACTTCTAAAAATAGCTTTGTAACTCCCGGCAACATATTAAACCCACACACATGTAAAAAGAAAACACACACACACAAACGTCGCAGTTCAACACAATCTGCCTACTGTCGGGACGACAGGCGGTTGGAAAAAAAAACCCCACATCGAAACTAGGTCATGACGAAGACAACAAAAACCGCAGTCATCATTTAACAAGATAAGACTTCATTCACGGATAGATCATTTCCTTTCTTTTATCCGGGGTGAAGGGTTAGTGTGTTACATCTTCAAGCTATTTGTGTCAAATATCACTGAGAACAAAAGAAACTGAACAGGCTCCTTTACGTTAAGTTATCGTATGAAGGTGGAAGTAATTATTGTGAACTTCACCCTTTCAACTTCCAACGGACACAGGTCTTCAACAAACTTCTTCCAGATCTTCCTCTCTCTTGCCATCCCTTCCAATTCTTTCCATGTTTTACCTATCCTTTTAATATCAGCCTCCAGTTCTCTACTTTTTATTGTGAACTGAAGATGAAGATATTATTCATATGAACTGTAGGTAGATATATGATTATTGTGAACTGAAGGTTAAGATATTATTATGAACTAAGTGTGGAGATATTATTGTGAACTGAAGAGGAAGATATTATTCATATGAACCGAAGGTAGAGATATTATTAATGTGAACTGAAGGTATATATATATATTATCATCTCGTACCGTTATACATTACATAGGCGTGTAAGTAATTTCTCCATACTCCTCTGTCCTGGGCCTCTCGCTCAATCTCTTCCATGGGATTGAGTCCGATATTTCTTGCCTCTCTCAGCAACGTTCGTTTCGGGGGTTTTCCTAGGTCGTCCTCTCTTTCTTGAACCCTTTGCATCCCACTTCAATGCCTGCTTTGGTATTCTTTGATTATTTCTTCTAAAGGTATGCCCAACATATCTCCATCTTCTCTTTCTTATAACAGCTGTGAACAAACGGGAGTCCATACAGAAGTGAAAAGAAACTAATAATCCCTGCGCTGGAAACATGTCTGGCTGTAACAATTTGTCCTACGTGTCGTTCTGTATACATCCTTCTGTCGAAGACTTCCATCCTTCTTGTCAGTGACGGCTCGTGCTTATTTTTGTTGGTGGGGCCAGACAAATTTTTTCGGAAAAATCATGGTTTTGGGTTAGGTTATATTTGAATTTATAAAGTAATAAGTACATGTTACACTTTATTTTTGGTGGGGCCTGGCCCTTAATGACGAGCCGCCACTGCTTCTTGTGGTCAGGCACTTGAAAACACATAATTAGTATTGTATATGAGGTTATATTAATTGTTATTGTCCATTAAATTACTGTGTCGATTGGACCTCTTGAGCCGAATCTGGACCTGTTGAATTCTGAGGAGACTGGTTACTTAGCTGAGAGAATTGGTTACTTATACAGGGTGTTCAAGATAAAAGCAGCCCTATTGACAAATCAAAAGTGGTCAAATATGCATTGCGTTTTGTCTATTTACTATTTAAACCAGTTCTGACTAGCTCGTCTGTCGTCACATTTGTCCTTCATCACCCCTTCCGCGCATCATAATTACACACCATCACAGAAAGACTTGCTCACTTGACCTATACTACGTCATAATTGAACCTTCTCATTTTCATAAACATATGCCAGATTGGCTCCTTTACGGGCTACTTTTATCTTAAACACACTATATAACTCAATGAGTACGCTCATGATAATTGAAACAGTGGGCTCGGAGACAGTGCTTATCAGTTTTATTTTTGTGCTAAGGCATGCAGGTGTATGGTGAAATGAACACGCCGATAGGCTTGCAGGTATGAATGAAAAAAAGCGGGCTAGCAATGGATCAGGCTGATACTCTGAATTCCCTAAGAGAGCGAGAGAGAGAGAGAGAGCGAGCGAGAGAGACAGAGAGAGAGAGAGGCGTGTAAATGATTTAAATAATATTTGTGAATATCTGGCTGTGTTCTTTAAAAAAAACGCTCGTATTGTAGGACTAGACAATGGGTGCTGTAAAAAATATGGTTCTGTGGTTCGAATCCTGTATTTGAGTAATTCGATGACCAATTCCGTCACCAATTTTTATAGGTTGCAGTGTTACTATTCTTTGCTCCCATAGCGAGCCCTGGTAACACAACCCTGGTGATAATAGAATATGTTAAGTCACACAATTTATTGGTAAGTTCAGAGTTGTCTGTCCTGATAATCTTCCACGTCGTAGTATAAGCTTCTGCTTCTTTTTCTCTTCCACCATTTACTTCGTTATAGAAGTGTTGGAAGGGGGTGTGGGGTGACGGTAGTGATCTTGTGTGTGCTTGTTCTAATGCACTTTGTAAACTTTTATTAATTTTTAAGGCTGCTCTTGATGCTATCACTTCATCTTTTGTGTGGTCTTCCTCTTGCTCTGTACTCATGATACTTTTCAGTGTGGCTCTCTGTGGTAGTCGATACAAGGGCATTCTTGTTAGGTGTCCCATTCTTGTTCACTCTCTGTTTAGCCTGTTACGCCCTTGGCGTTTAGGGCAGCAACAAACGCACACCATTCTTCCCTGTTCATGGCCTTCCTCTGTATTGTGTTCCAGCTATGATTCATTTCTTTCAGTTCTTGCTCTATCGTTCTCCTCCAGGTCGTCTTGGGTCTTCCACGCTTTCGCCTACCCTCTGGAGTCCATCTCAGTGCAGTTTTCGTGTCGGAGCCAGTCTCCATGCGCATCACATGTCCAATCCATCTCCATCGTCGTCTTCGGATGATAGTGCCCATATTCTCTTGTTGGCATCGTGCAAGCAATTCTTGGTTCGAGATAGTAGTCGACCAGTACACGCCAGTACACGTGTAAGATTTTTCGCAGACAAGTTGTATGAAAGGTGGAGAGTCTGGAAATATCCTGTTCTGTCATTCTCCAGCATTCCGATCCGTACAGCAATGTTGAACCATTCTTGTTAGAACCATTTAATTTGGTGTTCTTTTATGAATTGTATAGCTGGTTTCACATCCAGTCTTATTTTGATTTCTTCATTTCTAATTTTGTCTCTTATTGTCACATTTGCATCTCTTCTAAGACACCTCATCTCTGTCATTATGACTTTCCTGCTATTGACCATGTTTGACACTGGTAACATAGTTTTGGCCAGAAACGTGTTCTTATAAGATTTGCTAAGCCCCCTGTGCGTGCGGTTCAATTTCGCGGGCTGGCAGAAAAGCCACAGGTTCTCCAGATTTATGGTGTTCGTGGCACCGAACCGAAGGGTTATGATGTCCATGGCACCAAGCCAAAGAGCTGAAAGCTCTAGTGCTTCTGGATTGGGGAAACAACAAAATAAGATTTGCTTGTTTTTAATCAGTATCTCTTTATGTGACAACAATGGTGTTAACTGTCCCAGTACCTGGTTCATCATTAGGTGCCGTATCGGCTTGCCTAGGCGATCATGAATATCCACTAATCTCTGTCTCTGGTGTTTGCTATAATCTCAGAGGTTGACGCTCTGCTGTGCCATGAAGTCAGGCTATCCATTTTCCCTCTCTGTCTTCCTATGTTTCGTCTCCTCTCAATTTTACCAGTTGTTGCAGTGTGTTCTAAACATCACTTTCTCATCACACACCTGAAAAATGATGACTGCCTTTTTCTTATATTGATGACTGTCTCTTATACTGATGGCAAGTACCTGGTTAGCCGTTGTATAAGCTGTCATTCATAAATAACTTAAGATTTGACTAACACTTACCTTTTATTTTCAGTGGAGATCCAAACTCAGGATGGAATGGCTCAGGTCAAGGCCAGACGCAGCTCAACGTAGTGACCACCATATTTCCTGTCCATACAACTCAAAGTGGACCTTTTACACACAACACACCAAACTTTTCCAATACCACAATGACTGGAGCCACCGGTCACTCCCAGGCACAGCACGTGCAGTATCCTGGCATGGCCAGGTCTGGGTATAACCCACAAGTTATGGCACAATACAAGTAAGTCTCTGTTTTAGAAAAGTTATTGGTCCTAACAAGTTTGAGGAAAAGGTGGATAGATAACGTAGTTGAATTCTGCCAGGGAACTAAGAAAACGATCACAAGTCACCAGAGAAGAGCAAGACAAATAGAAAAAACCACTACACTTGGTTAACAACCGGTAACAGTGCGCTGACAGAATAAGAAGATTGGCCCTGATATGCCCGTCTGCCCAGCGTGTTCGTAGCGCGTTGGACTACGGGTGACTATCCCTCTGTGTGTGCGGGTTCAATTCCGTGGGATGGCAGAAAAAGCCACAGATTCCCAGATTTACGGTGTTCGTGACACCGAACCGAAGGGTTACAATGTCCATGGCACTGAGCCAAAGAGCTGAAAAGCTCAAGTGCTTCTGGATCGAAAAACACAAAACGCCTGATATAACCACAAAGATACCTGTCTTAGGTTGAAAGAGCGGGCCTCGCCATATAGAAGTTTAATCACTATCAAATAAACAAAAGTTATTGGTTGTTGACAAATCAGAAGCAGCAGAGTGGGCATAACTTCATGCACCGAATACATTGAAAGACAACAAATGCACTTGTTCTGACATTTAATCGCCCGTGTGTTGCCAGGGCCCGCAAGGGAAGTAAAGAATAGTACAACTGCGATCTACAAGGCATGTCGTAAGAGGCAACGGATGTAAGGACCATGGGAAGTTACCCTAGTAAATAAAAAGCGTAGCATAAATCAAATGTTCTGGTCTACTTGTAGGCGCATAACTGGTAGAACGTACAATCACTCTTAGGCTCAGATCACATACATATCAAACAGAGTGGTTAACAAGTGGTTGATATGGAGCGTAAGAAAAAGAAGGGCATTTAATGAGAATGAAATACAACCAACTACAAATAACAGTATACAATAAAAAGAAATCAAGTATTTGAGCCAAGGGAAGACAAAGAAAAAGATGGAAAGACAATATCAAGACCACACTAAATAAACACGGAAATAATACTACAACAATGGTGACTCATCTGATCTTGGAACACAAATTAAAACTCCCACCCTTACGCTTAACGGCAAGAGTGGACAACTAATTCCATCATCCACCTGGAGAAAAACAATAGAGACAATTGGTTAAACTGCTGTTATGTTCTCTGGTTAAACCAATATGTTCTCTTCGTTATAGAAACAATGACTTGGTCATGACCAGTATGGTCACTACCAGGAAGGAAAGCAATGGCAGACTATCTTCCAAGAAAATGCCTAGATAACCCGTAATAGTAGCAATGGAACTCATAAGAAAACAAAGATCAGAATACTAAGAGCATGCATATTCCCAGTGGCAACATATGGGTGTGAAACATGGACGTTTAACAAAGCAGTAGAAAAACATATGTACTTTTGAAAATACATGTTACAGAAGAGTCCTCCTTATATCATGGGCATGTAAACCAAAGAAATAGATTTTTCTAGAAAACGATATGACCAATAATTGTAGTTTGACAACACACCATTGTGTGAGTTTGAACGATATTGACCACATCGCTTGAGTTGGAACGATAATGACCACAACACCCATCTTTGCCGCCCACACATTGCAGTAGGCTTGCAGACATTGTTACAGTAGAAAACAGCCAAGCAAACATGTACCAGTCTGATATTCTGATGTCCTAAGGAGGACATCAAAAGAGGAACCCGAATAGCTGAGAATCATCGTATTGTTGAGTCACAGAGAAAACGAGCAGCGCGAAAAGACAGAGCACACAACACGCACATGTCTAACCTTGATGATGTATGCCCTACCTGTGGTCGGGGATTCTGTTCTAGGATTGGACTCTACAGTCACCTCCGCACACACCAGAAGGTGCAACAGTACACGTCTGAGATTGTTGTCATCATCGCTATGCGGACGGCTATTACCTAAGGAGATAAGGTATCTAAACAATTCAAGGAATGTGTATGAATTTACAACCCCCAACCAGACTTCAAGAATATCACATAAAAAGGTGTGTAATTGGATAAGAACACTATGCTGGAAGCCAAAGAAGAAAAATAAACCAAAACAGAATTGGTGTCGTTAGCCAAAGAAGAAAAATAAACCAAAACAGAATTGGTGTCGTTAACCACCACATGTGGAAGGATATACCACTGAAACAATCCGATCACTTATTGACTAATTCGTTTGAAGTGCAGTGATGATGATATATCGACTAAACTAAATTAATGACATTAATTCAGTAAATAAATGAACCCTTTTTCATACCTCAAGGTTATTAATTAATGAACTGACGTCACAGCACTCCAGGCAGACCCATAGGTGTTCAGTCTTCCCCAACAGATGTCGAATGGTATGCATTCTGATGGTTCCTCTGGCTCGCTGGTTAAACACACTTCTCTCTCTGGCCCTCAAGCATCCAGTTCTACTTGTACAGTATGTAATTCCAAACCCCTTAAATCACTGGATTGATTCAACATCAACTTAAGTGTCCTCATCCAACAGTTGGTCGTCACGAGACCGAAGAACATACTCGTTATCCATCCTAAACTTCCCAATATTTGATGCTTTCAAAGCAAGCCTGTCTGCTATCTCGTTGCCGCAAACATCCACATGCCCAGGACAGTAGATCAACTCAACTATCTGGAGGTTGGAAACCTATATAGTCAACATGCACTCATACCTTCTTCTTCTTCTTTGCGTTCGTTCTTTACGGCCAATTTTAATCACTCTTTGTGATATGTTTGATCTTTGCCAAGAACGTGTATATGTTGCACATTGGTTTGGTAGACCCCTAAACACATAGACTTCTACACATTTAGGACATGTGCATCAGATTTCAGCCAAACCTCCTTAGTCGCCTCTTACGACATGTGTGGCAGGTAAAAGTGGTTCTATTCTTTACAGCCCAAATTTGGACCCCGGTAACCACTCTGGCGGCTCATACCACAACATGCCATTCTGGAGGAATATTGTGCTACACCTGTGTTTTTCATTGACTGTCGGTACATGATGGATGATGTAAACATCAAGCCGACATTAATTCTGTATTATATTGAAATTGTCTTCATTCTGTTCCTCATGATTATAATGTTTAAGAATAATGCGTACATAAATTTTAACTAATATTTCAGAAATTTATAATTTGTACACTTTTTTTTCAGTGGTTATTCACAAACCTCCAATGTTCCGGGATCAAACCAACCCCAAATGACAGGTGGTGCCCCTAGTGACTACACTGCACCACCAGGGGCACTTTCAGCTGCTGCTTATGTAGCAGCGGCAGCAACTGCAACAGCTACTGCTACAGCGACAGCCAGCATGGTTGCCATTCAAGAGCAGCAAAATCAACAACATATGAACATTAACATGCAGATGAATATGAATAATCAATATTCACCTGGCCTGCAGGTAAACTCACCTGTCATATTGTATAATTTGAAAGTAAATATAGATGACTATTGGACAACACATAGCACATGTTACATTACTGGCACGCAGGTACATTCTTCAAGCTTGCATATTTGATAAATAGATACATCTTTTAAGTGAAATTGTCATACAGGTAAACTTGTCATACAGGTGAACTTGCCATACACGTAAACTTGATGTAAGGGTAAACTTGTCATGCAGGTTAACTTGCCATACATGTAATCTTGATATACACATAAACTTGTTACGCGGGTAAACTTGTCTCTGTGCCTCAATGGCATGAAGATTGTCAGCTATGGGAACTCTTGTATTGCTACAGCGCCACATTTTGCGATCTTGTACCAGGGATTCCCAGCACATGGTGTTTATATCGAAGCATTTCAGAGACCCTTTAAGAGTGTCTTTAACTCTTAGTGGACCAGGACAAGTATGGTTTTAGAGTAAAAAACGACACTTAGTGTGGTGTTTGGTCCACAATGAGTTAAAGCGTTGTCTGCCCGTCTGCCCAGCGTGTTCGTAGCGCGTTGGACTACGGGTGACAAGCCCTCTGTGATTGCGGGTTCAATTTCGCAGACTGGCAGAAAAGACACATGTTCTCCAGATTTACAGAGTTCGTGGCACCGAACCGAAGGGTTACGATGTCCATGGCACCGAGCTGAAGAGCTGAAAGCTCAAGTGCTTCTGGATAAAAAAAAAAAAGAAAAAGCATTTTTCTGTCCACCAGCTGAACGTCTGCCCCTTCAAGCTCACCATACATCAACTGTTTTGGAATGCACTTATCAGGCACTCGAGCAAGTGACCGGCTCATCTCACTTGATCCTTCTATAACAGGGTGTTGATGCTTGGTAGCTTTGCTCTTATGAGGACTTCAGTATCTGGAATTTTATCCTACCAGTTTATTTGAATGTAGCATTACAGTGACTATAAATTGTAGTATAAATATGAATACATCATGAAAGTAGCTATAAATTGTAGTATAAATATGAATACATCATGAAAGTAGCTATAAATTGTAGTATAAATATGAAAACATCATGAAAGTAGCTATAAATTGTAGTATAAATATGAATACATCATGAAAGTAGCTATAAATTGTAGTATAAATATGAATACATCATGAAAGTAGCTATAAATTGTAGTATAAATATGAATACATCATGAAAGTAGCTATAAATTGTAGTATAAATATGAATACATCATGAAAGTAGCTATAAATTGTAGTATAAATATGAATACATCATGAAAGTAGCTATAAATTGTAGTATAAATATGAATACATCATGAAAGTAGCTATAAATTGTAGTATAAATATGAATACATCATGAAAGTAGCTATACATTGTAGTATAGTCTGTAATTTGAAATTGTATTACTAGATGCAAACTGGCCAACATCAATATGGTGGCCAGTATCCACCTGGCATGCCAAACCAAAGACATCCTATGCCAATGG